>JAZGTJ010001455.1:0-56147 GCA_036877575.1 Botia almorhae | reverse complement strand
GAACATTCTCAAATCATGCTGGAAAAACATGAATCATCTGATCTTGTGAAGCCCCTGCCAGCTGGGGTGTCATTAAATGAATATCAAAATGAGTAAATGTATTACTTATGTAAAATACATTTCATAATGTTAAACATAAGTTGACAAAATATCTTTACAACTGTAATTGTAATACATGTGAATGATTGTGTTGTAGGCCATAGCAGCTGACTGTAAGAGGGTGACTGTTCTTAAGTACTTCCTGGAGGCTTTGTGTGGACAGGAAGAGCCACTGCTGGCCTTCAAGGGTGGAAAGTATATTTCCATGGCAACACCTCCTACATCCAGTGAAGGCACAGAGAACAAGACACCGAGCCAAGAACTGGTACAGCAGGCCTCTGAGTTCCTGGACATATACGAATTTAATTTGTATTTGTTCTTTCTTATATTTCTCATCCATTTTGTTGTTATTTCTGCAAAATTCCGAGCATTGTTTTCCAGTAATCCGTTCGACGGTGTGTGCGGATAACTTTCTGAGCAGGAAGTGCTTTGCTAATTCCGTTGTTTTTTTCAGGAGGATGATGTCATTGTGGAGGAATCATCTCTCTCGGCATCAGAGGGAGAGATGGATGGAGAGCTGGAGGGAGAGGGAAGTGGAGATGATATCCGAGAGCTGAGGGCACGCCGCCACGCTCTAGCACACAAGCTGGCACAGCAGCAAAAACGCAGGGACAAGATCCAGGTATCGCAATAGTTTCTCTCTCAATGCAGTCATGTTCTACCACCAAATCCACCTATGTGAACATCGTTTATTTTACATAACAAAATGATATCTGGGTGGAAGTGGACTTAGTTTTACAATGTTAACATGATAATACATCATTCAAAATGAGTAGCAAAAAACATGTTTTTCATGACAAGAATCACAGAGCCTAAAACTGATTTTCTTGAAAATTGTTTTTGGCCTTGCAGGCGGTTTTGCAGACCAGCGGGAAGCTGGAGATCAAGATCAGACCGTTTTATTTAGTGCCCGACACAAACGGCTTCATAGATCACCTGCATGGCCTGAGGAAGCTTCTGGCCTGTGGGACGTACGTCCTGGTCGTGCCTCTTATCGGTGAGACCATTTCTGATCACATAAATGCGGTTTTCTTCTGTGTTTTTTCCTAATATCTCTCATTCTATATGACAGTGATTACGGAGTTGGATGGTCTGGCTAAAGGGCAGGACAGTCGTGAGGGAAGCGGTAATGATGCCCATGTCAGACAGGTGCAGGAGAGAGCCAAAGCGGCGGTGATGTTTCTGGAGAAAGCCTTTGAGTCCAGAGATCCCTGCATCAGAGCCCTCACCAGCAGAGGAAACACTCTGGAGTCCATCGCCTTCCGCAGCGAGGACACTTCTGGACAGAAGGTCTGTTTGTGTGGCTTTTTGTTCAGTTCTATAGCGCACAGTTTTTCCTGCGAACGACCTTTCAGAGTTCAAAAATGCACATGGGGGTTTATTTTTAAACCCCACCCATTCATTGTGCATCCGTCTCCCCAGGGCAACAACGATGATGTCATCCTATCCTCCTGTCTGCACTACTGTCAGGACAAAGCCAAAGACTTCATGCCTGCTGAGAAAAGTCAGTTGTGTCTCTTTATAGTGTCATTTATCTTATGTTTTCCGCCTATTTTTAAAGGTGCTCACCTCAAAATGAAAATTCTCTCATAGTTTACTCAATCGAATGCCACCCTGGGTGTTTATGGTTTTATTCAACGAAACACAAGTTATATTATAAATAATAGTTATATTAAATAATAACCTGGCTCTTCCCAACTTTATAATGGCAGTGAATAGTGCCAGAGATTTTGACACTTCTAAAAGCACATCCATCCATCATATATGTAATCCGTACATAAATGATGGATGGATGTGCTCCAGTTTGTTAATAAATGTCTTCTCCAGCAAATCGATACATTTTTGAAAGAAGATCGTTACTATTTAGAGTGTATTAAGCCAGTTAATAAATTCATATACATCTAGGATGGCATATGGGTGAGTGAGGTATGCAAGAATTTTCATTTTAAGGTGAGCGATTCATTTAATTCTGCTTTGTGACCAACGCATGTGTATGTTTTCCAGATGGGCCTGTGAGGTTACGCAGGGAGGTGGTCCTGCTTACAGACGACCGCAACCTGCGAGTCAAAGCACTTACACGCAACGTTCCCGTACGAGACATCCCCGCGTTCCTGAGCTGGGCTAAAGTGGGCTGAACCACGGACTGGATTTACAGCTGTACACACCAGTCGTACTCCAGAGCAACACTTTTGGTGGAGGAAGTGATGTCAGAAAGAGAAGGATAAATATAAAGGGGAAAATACAACAAGCTTTTGTCAAGCCGACAAAGCAAGCGAAGTGTGAGACATCATCCATTTTAGAAGGAATGAGGATTTTTTTCCCCTAAAAATGCAGAGTGCAGAAATGACAGCTTGCTTCTGAGAGAGAGAGAGAGAGAGAGAGAGAGAGCAATAGAACAGAAAGGTTGGAATCAGCTTAGCTGATTTAGAGGGGTTGGTGCAGAGGGGTTAAATGGAGAAATATTAATGAACGCACGCATCTCGTGGGCTGTCAGTGTGAGAGAGAAACCAGCAGCAGCTGTTTAGAGTGTCAGCTTGTAGCATTTGTGGTGAATCACACAGAAAGATTGAGCAGTTGTGCTGTGGATGAATTCAGTTCTGTGAATCTCTATATGCAAACAGGGAACTTAACCTGTTCTCCATCGGCCTGTGATGAGGCAAGAGCTCCAGTAGGGGGCAGTGTGAGGGGATCAAGGCGAGGAGGCTTTCTCAAGTTCCCTTCTGCTCTTGTTCTGCGGCCTGGCAGGCCTGTGTGTAAAGCAATTTATTGCATTGTTTCATTGTTTGCTCTGGGCATGATTGTTTAAATGTTCTTTTGAGTTTTTCTTTGTATTTAAGTTTGCAGTGCGTCTGTGATGTGTGAGTTTTGATTCTGCTCATTTCAAGGTCTTATCAGTTGGTGTTTCTCATCAAATGTTCTAACATTTCATACTCAACTCATTTTGGTTTTCTTTTTTAAACTAACCTGCCCAGAAAATACAATACTATAACAGCAGTCACTCATGGTGGGAATTAATAGGTGGTTTTAACATGAATGCAACGGAAGCATTTTATTACAGTGTATCAGTCTGTACATGGGAAATAAAATCCACCACTAGCTATAGTTCTTTACAATCAGTTGCCACTGAAATGATTAGAATGGAGTGTTTAATTGTCTCTGACAACTGTCAGTTTAAATGTGGACATAAGGATAAAACCAAATGTGTTCCAGTTTGGTTCCCTGTTATTAAAAATTCTGTATCGCTTGATAAACAGATCATTTGTGTGTGTGTGTTTGCTTTCATGCACATTTTTATCTTGTGGCTGATTTAAACATCTTTATTTTCCAGCCTGCATGAAGTAATTTGTCTCACTCTTACATATAAGGAAAAAAAATATTAAGGAAATAGATTTTTCAGTGTGTTAAGTTTTTTCCATAGTTAAATATGACCTCAGGAATATCTTTTAATGGTCACATTATCATCCTCAACATTGTTCTAGGTGTTAAACTGTCGTTATAAGAGGCCAAATTTGGCAGCATCTAAAATACAGTGTCTGACTAATTTTAACAAAGTCTGTTGAATGTTTTTAATGTTGTGAATTAAAATATATTTTCATGTCTTCTGTTGTCTTTCATGATCTGCTTTAGTCTGACCTGTAGATGTTGCAGTTTCTCATCGGTTACTGATACAATGTCACTGCTTTGTAGTCATTTGACACGCAGTCTACTGAAAACAAATAGAACTGAAGACATTTCTGTGTTTTTTTGTTTTATAAGCTCAATCATGTAAAAATGAATCATACAGTTTTAAAAATATATATTTTACAATGCATGCACTCAATACTTGTTTAATTTGCAGAATACAAACATTAATTTTAATTAGATGTGGAAAATGTGCAAACTGTTCAGACTACATCTTAAAATAGAACGTCAACCAAACTGGACTGCAGGGTAAGTGAAAGTGAAAGTGACCTTTTTGTCAGATATGGTAACCCATACCCGAAATGTGACCTCTGCATTTAACCCCTCACTGGTGAGGAGTGAACATGCACACACCCTGAGCAGTACGTTACTGCGCCAGGGGAGCGATTGGGGGTTGGGTGCCTTGCACAAGGTCACTTCAGTTGCAACCCCCCAGTGCTGGAATCGAACCAGCAACCTTCTGATTACAAGCCCAACTCACCAACCAGTACGCCACAACTGCCCCGCAACCAACAAAATGCTGGAAGTAAATGTCTTTCTAACAAAAAATTGGAATAAAGATCATTTATATGTTTGGTATTTAAATCCAGTAGTAGTAAATGCTCATGTAGGATTATGTGATTGATTCGTGAGTTTCTTCATGTACTGTTTTTGGCATAATCACTGATTTAGAGGGGTTGGTGCAGAGGGGTTAAATGGAGAAATATTAATGAACGCACGCATCTCATGGGGTGTCAGTGTGAGAGAGAAACCACCAGCAATTCTTTAGTGTCAGCTTGTAGCATTTGTGGTGAATCACACAGAAAGATTGAGCAGTTGTGCTGTGGATGAATTCAGTTCTGTGAATCTCTATATGCAAACAGGGAACTTAACCTGTTCTCCATCGGCCTGTGATGAGGCAAGAGCTCCAGTAGGGGGCAGTGTGAGGGGATCAGGGGGCAGTGTGTGTTTAAATGTTCTTTTGAGTTTTTCTTTGTATTTAAGTTTGCGGTGCGTCTGTGATGTGTGAGTTTTGATTCTGCTCATTTCAAGGTCTTATCAGTTGGTGTTTCTCATCAAATGTTCTAACATTTCATACTCAACTCATTTTGGTTTTCTTTTTTAAACTAACCTGCCCAGAAAATACAATACTATAACAGCAGTCACTCGTGGTGGGAATTAATAGGTGGTTTTAACATGAATGCAACGGAAGCATTTTATTACAAGTGTATCAGTCTGTACATGGGAAATAAAATCCACCACTAGCTATAGTTCTTTACAATCAGTTGCCACTGAAATTATTATAATGGGGTGTTCAATTGTCTCTGACAACTGTCAGTTTAAATGTGGACATAAGGATAAAACCAAATGTGTTCCAGTTTGTTTCCCTGTTATTAAAAATTCTGTATCGCTTGATAAACAGATCATTTGTGTGTGTGTGTGTGTGTGTGTGTGTGTGTGTTTGCTTTCATGCACATTTTTATCACTCTTACATAAGGAAATAGATATTTCAGTCTGTTAATTTTTTTCCATAGTTAAATATGACCTCAGGAATATCTTTTAATGGTCACATTATCATCCTCACCATTGTTCTAAGTGTAATACCATCGTTATAAGAGGCCAAATTTGGCAGCATCTAAAAATACAGTGTCTGACTAATTTTAACAAAGTCGGTTGAATGTTTTTAATGTTGTCTTCTGGGATCTGCTTCAGTCTGACCTGTAGATGTTGCAGTTTCTCATCGGTTACTGATACAGTGTCACTGCTTTGTAGTCATATGACACGCAGTCTACTGAAAACAAATAGAACTGAAGACATTTCTGTGTTTTTTAATTTTATAAGCTCAATCATGTAAAAATGAATCATACAGTTTTAAAAATGTATATTTTACAATGCATGCACTCAATACTTGTTTAATCTGCAGAATACAAACATTAATTTTAATTAGACGTGGAAAATGTGCAAACGGTTCGGACTACATCTTAAAATAGAATGTCAACCAAACTGGCCTGCAGGGTAAGTACAAAAAAATGCTGAAAATTCTGTACAAGTAAATATCTTTCAAACAAAAAATTGGAATAAAAAGAGAAAGATCATTTATATGTTTGGTATTCAACTCCAGTAATATTTAATACTCATGTAGGATTATGTGATTGATTAGTGAGTTCCTTGGTGTTTGTTTTTGGCATAATCACTGTCCTAAAATGTTTCCAAGCATGGTTAAAAACCCATATGACCTCCAGCAGCTGTAGCAGCCAATCAGCATTTTTTTAAATCACAGATAATAATGTTGCTATGGTTACATCAGCCCCAGTTCTGCAGCACATCTGATGTTGTTCTAAAGTGATGAATCACTCCATGATCGTTTTCAATATTTTTCACATTAACATGCAATAAATAGAAAGTCGATGCTATGCAACAGAATCATTGTAAAAAAAAGATACCTAACAGTTTAACAAATACACAACAACTAAAATAAGACCATGAACACAAAGACTGAAACAGTGAAACAAAACGACCAGGTCCTGTTAATGCACTTCATCGTCATAAAGCAGAGACATGCGTTTTTCAGCTCGGAAAAGATTTCCAATAACAAATGTGAGGTGAAAATCCTCCCGAAATTAAACCAGCAGAGAGGAGCGGTAAACAGAGCTCTCCAAACTCCTCCCACTTCCATGATAACAGCAAGAACAAAACTACACAAACAAAATGACTTCAAGAACACGTTCATGTGGAATTAAACTGTTCAGCTACCTTCACATTAAAGTGAAGAACTTACACCAAAGCCCCGTATGAAACTTTTGCTGCAAGAGGCAACAGAAAGCAAAAACCGTTTTAAGACGCTTCTTATTTCTTGACCTGAGTTCCTTATCTGAGTGTTCTGAGTTACTATGCTACGAATCTTCAGCATCTGCGTCACGTTTGCATTAACATCATCTGCCGCAAAACTGAACTCTCAACTGAAGCTACAAACGCTGAGAGTAATACATGGGGTCAGATAATAAAGCTTGACTTGAAAAAAAACAAGAGTTTAGGAGCAGAAGTGTAAACCACATGTTAAACTGGAAAAATGCCAAAACCTTATAGTTGATGAACACCTTTTTGCATTATAAAGACTCTTCATAACTAAACCTTGTGAATGCATTTAGTTTGAATCATTGCACTTTTCTTTTTCTATATGGCAAAATAGGCTGTTGAATAACGTTCCCATTAATGAGTCACCAGGACAACATTTGTTTAGGGTGACAGCTGTGTAGTGAATGTTACTGCGGATTAATACATTCTAATTAAATACTGCATTTACATGTTCCTTCAGGTCTGTAAACATCCGTCAAAAAGCATTGCACGGAAATCCTTAGTGACAAAAGTGCAAAAACACACCTGTAATAAACTCACCATGGTTACAGTTTTGGCCAGGAAAACACAGCGGTCTCAGAAATTAACCCACAACAGACAAGTTAACTATTGGACAGAGATAAACCTAAAGATCAGTTTAGGGTATTTGGTCAAATGAATCAATTCATACGTCTGGAGAAAACAAAACATCTATAATTATCAAGCGCTGTTAATCATTGTGTAATAAAAATGGTATATGAGCCATTCAAGATCAGTCAATGGTTGTTTGGTGCAAACGACTTAAAAGTCTGTGCTGATATTAATTGTAGTTTAAATACATCCACCACAGCGACATGCTGCAGGTCCATTCCAACATAATGCTGCTAATCTTAAGGCATTATAGCTGAGGTCTCTCATATGAGGTCTTCAAACAAGTGTATCCTTCAAATATGCATCATTCCAAAGTCCTGTAGGGATAAAAGAAAAGACTATGTCTTAAAAGTGAGCAAACATTAAGATCTGTCGTTGTGTCTTACAAGATTTCAGCCAGGAACATTCTGGTTCACATTCTGGGGAACATTCTCTTTAACCACTAAACCCAATGACCTGAGAACTTTATATATGGCAAAAGGGAAGACAAACCTGACTAGGACTCATTCTCCATGGTATAAGAAACAGCATGACATTCCTCTAAAAGACAAACACAGACAAATCAGATCTCGCACATAACATTGTAATGGTGTTAGTATAATCTTCGGCCGGCTACATTAGGCAGCAAATGGGGCAGATTAAAGAGCAGTGTTTCAAAAAAAGCTCAAGGATTCTAGGAAATCATTTTAAGAAACAGTTTGTCGTTTTTAGCCCAATAGTGCTATAAAAAGCTTAACTGTGACGTACCGATGTTTGCATGACCGCCGTCTTTCTGCTCCTCTGAGTGCATATCGTTTCCTAGGAGATGATTCTGTGACTCACTCAGCGGTCTGGGGTTTGTCTGTCCATCAACAGTGCTGTTACCATAACAACCATCATGCCATCAGTCACAAACACTTACGAGTGTATTTACTGCCCTAGAAATAAACCTGACCCTGGATGACATTAAACGAATAACAGTGATACTGCAAAGATGACGGAATAGATTCTCGGAAATAGTCTGGAAAGAACAATTCCAGATTGTCAACAGGGAAAAGTATCTGACACAAATTTAAGCAAAGCAAATCATGACCTAATTTGTCTGCATGATGGACGGTAAAAATACATTTCTCATACACTAAAATAATGGCGAAGTTAGAGGCACTGGAAACAAATTACAAATAATATTGCGGTTACCATTTAATGGACTGATGTTCAACGTTGCCTTGCTCTGGGTCAGTGCTGACAAGGCGAGTGGGGAACGTGTAGCCATCTCCCAAACTACAGGAAGCAACACAATAGCTCATGACACCCATCGTATCTTCTCAAAAACATATTTACATTTATGCATTCGGCAGATGCCTTTATCCAAAGCAACTTACAGTGTAAAAGCTATAGATTTTATTAGTATGTGTGTTCCCTGGGAATCGAACCCACAACCTCTGCGCTTTAACAAAATGCTCAGTTGAGACTGGTAAAGTCACATGTAGACAGGAGCCCTTACAGATTGTTGTACAATCTGTCACTAACGCATATATTCAATCACCAGAATAAGAACTTCCATTACTTATAACATTATTTATGAATCATACAATTAGATCAACATCTTCTAATGGTCATCGAGACTGACTTGCCTTTGCGACTTTGTTATAGCCGACATGAACATGAATGTTACTGTAGCTGTAAAAACCCGGTAAAATATTTTACCTGCTGTAAATGGGTAGGAACCAGAACTTCTTCTGGTCTCCAAACACCTGAGTGACGTTCTTGCGAAAGCCCAGAGTGAAACCATTTTTATCCGGTCCATTACGAAACACTGGTGCCCTAAAAGCTTCTAAACAGAGAAAGAGAGAGAGAGAGAGATGAGGATGAGCTCTCTGCCTTCTGTACACAACAGACTGTTAACATCCATCACATCTGAATAAACTTCTGGCAGAGAAGTTTATTGTAGGTAGGTCACACAAAGGTTTTCTTCTGTGAAGTATGACCTAAATATTTTTCAAAAGCCTACCCACAATCCACCTCCACGCACATCTGCATTATACTTTTAACAGCTTACATTTATTGGGTTTTATGTGACTGCACAGTGAGAAAATGGGAGGAAAACTAGGTCACAACAGGAGCCAAAAACAAGATTAAACTTCAAGAGAAATCGCTGGAGCTGAGGAGGAGGAAGAGGAGAAGAACTTGCCTATAGTGGTTCTGTTTTTCCCCACGAGCCAGAGGTGGTAGCTGAAGAGTGACAGGATGCTGATGAAGAACATGGCCGCCACAAAGAACAGGAACAACACGTGGAACTTTGCGTGAGTGTCTGGCAGCTGATTCTGTTGAGGCGACAAAGACGCGACAATGGCTCAAATGCCGATATTTTCTAGACGTTCACAGATTTCATTTCTACAGCGTTTTACAAACACAATACAAACAAATACACATCACACAATTCAACTGACACATGACAATCTATTTAAAAGTGAAGTGTGTCGTTTCTGCACAGCAAGCATCGCAAATCAGAACTGCATGTGCAGGATTTAGTTAAATACAGATGTGCAGAATTTAGTTAAATCCTTTAGTTTGAAATAAGATTTAAAAACTTTGCAAATTTAAAAACTCTCAAAACTTTGCAAATGTTTTCTCAAAATCCCTAAAATGTACACACATTACTTTTAATAACCTCAGTTGTTCAAAACTGTTTATTGGTAAAGCAAATGGTAAAGCAATGTAGCGTTCACTTAGGGCCTCACCATCTTAACACTGTCTGCTGTGCTACTCAAAAGCATCTACATCATAAATAACTGCAACACTAATGATTTAACTACTGTGAGAATATAAAGCACAACAAATGAACTGCAGTACCAGAGAAAGCCACACCCACAGTGACAACAGTACAGAGCAAGCATGAGCGATTTACCTCCGGGCAATACTCTGAAGCTCTCCGTCTGCAAAGCTTCAGGCAGAGTGTTAGAAACACAGACAGAGCGTTAGAAGCACAGAGGTCCCTTATGCTCACACATAACAGCTTTTATCTCTCACGAACACAAGAGTGAGGTCTGAGTGTCCACATATGCACAAACATGGAAATCAAGTGATACATGAACAGTTGTGATCTGATCGTGCAGTAATGTGCAACAAAGTCTACTAGGGTTGCCATGACCATACAATTTCAGTAGTTACTGTAATAGTTCAAATACACTGTGATCCAAGATAACTAGTTTCCCACAAATCAGTGCTGGTTTCACATCTCACCATGCGATCCCTTTCCACTTACATACTAAAACTATCACATCTCTATTCATTTATTTGGTAAGTAGGTGTAATAAGCAAGATGATTTACAGTCATTATCGCTAAATAAACACCATCAGGGTGATACAAGACTCTAATTACCCTGTTGCGGTACATTATCCCGTACTTAAAATTTTCAGTCCGCAATTCACTTTCACAGACAGATGGAAAGACAAGAGTTAGCGCTTTAAAACAGCACGGGCTGAGAGTAATAAACGTGTGAAAGAGGAGAGGAGGCAGATCTCTTGTGTGCTCCTGTGAACTTACTGTCCAGAACTTGATGAAGTACTGCAGAACTGTGGCGGCGATGTACACGCAGTACAGCATCGAGTACGCCAGGAACAGCACAAAGAACTTATAGTTGGAGAATCCAACACAGTTATTCACCCTGAGGGGGACACAGAGAAAGATATAATGAGGTTAAGCACAGAACATCACGTGCACCAGTGAAAATGTATGGAAACGACATACAGAAACATCACATACCACGGACAATGGTGGTCCATCTTTAGGACACATCTGCCAAAATAAGAGATCTAAAGATAAACATAATGCAGACTTTAAACCTCAAACTTCACAATGCATTCTGATGGCACTCACTTGTCGCATGTGGAGCAGTGATGGCATCTGTCTGGTTTGATCAGCTGACAGCAGTCACAGTAACGGACAGCTGAGGAGGATGGAGGACTAGTTAAATCTGAGAAGCTCAGCAGAAGGTGGCATCCAATAGAATCAAAGAACCAGTCATTATTATAATTAGATGTAAGACCAATCACAATTCACCATGCTAAAATTACAACGACACCAACACCGTCAGATCACGCCAAACATGTTATAATAATGTAATAATATATAATTATTACATATAATAATAATAAATAATGTAACATTTCTTAAAATGCTACAAAATTAAACATGATATTTAAAAGCAAAAGTGACTGGGACTGAATTCTTTGGAAAATTGATGCTAGACACGGTTTTGAATGTGGAAACATATGCTCACCCCCAGAGCCTGTACGTGTATACACGGGCAAATCTCTGGCCACTCTCTTCAGGATTTCCTGCTGGGCCTCTGGTCTTTCCTCTTTCTCATAGAGCTCTTTCTCTGCCTTAGGGAGACAAAACTAAGACAAACAACATGAAGTTAGATGAAGAAATGTTGTACTGACAGAGCTAAGAGAAAGACGACAGGAAAGGAAACAAGAGATGACAGGAGCAAGACATGAACCCACAAAACCCACATGAGCACAACGGCTCAATGTGTCAAAGCAGGCATGCTAAACGCAAGGCTACACCTCAGTACAAACAGGCAGTTTTAAATGCTATAAAGAGATCTAGTTTGTTTTGATGGCCTCCCTCCTCCTAGTCTCCTCTCTGTCATTATGTCCTGTGGTAATGAAACTAGAGAGCAGCCATATTAACAGCTTCCATTGCTTTTCCACATACAGATGCGAGGAATACTGCAGCTGAGCCTGAAGCTCAGTCTGTCTGCCAGACAATACCATCAGTGTGATGGAGGACCATAACAGATTTGCTTCCCCCAGGTAAACTAAGAGCCTGCAAAGCTTGGCAATGAAGAAGAAACCATTAACATGATCTAGAGAGGAATAACTAAACAGGAGCATGAAACAGAGAGAATGAGAGAGTGAGAAAGAGAGAGAGAGAGTACCTCTTTAGAGGGGTTGGCAGGCCTGGAGATTATGGTTTTCCAGTAGGACCATATGAACATGAAGAAGCACATGTGGAACACGATCAGATAAATTACTGCCACAAAAAACACGAGGGGAAAAATGTTTTATTTTAGTCACTCTGGTACTTCATATTTACTTCATAACCCACAATAAAACAAAACGAATGGCTCATTTGTTCACTGTGGTGTGACAAAACATGTGACTAGCACAGGAGGATTAAGAAAGAGGTTGTTAACTGCTTGTGCAATACTTTGTGGTTGGTAAATCTCACAAAGCCTGTCAGGATGCATCTCGATTATATTTCACCCCAAACTCATAAAAAAGTGTCATATATATAATAAAATTAAATGCACATTCAGGAGAGTGTAATATTTTTTAAAAAAATATTAGGCAAAAACTCAGATTATCATAATGTGTTCAAAATACAGCATTACTTTTTTACTGTATTTTAGCATTACTTATATTACAGAAATAAGAATATTGACATTGGAATATTTATATTACAGAAAGAAATGCCTAATCAAAAAAATTAATTAAGAAATTAAAGAATTTGTTTTAGGCAAAATTAATTTTACTTAATTTTTTATGTAAAAAATATCATTTCACACAGAGATTCACACGGGTGCTGTCACTTGTTTTCTCTTACCTTGTTCCTCAGCATTAGGGATTGTATCTGTGGAGAGAAAGCAGAAAAGGTTCATCAGCAATCTCAAGAACAACAGTCACGATTCACAAAGCCATCTGCTGAGCACTGGAATACCACTTGTGCAGAAGCTTCCCTAACTCACCAGCTCAGCCTGGTCAGAACAGTAAGGACAGAGCACTGGGTGACTGGTACTGCCATCTGGCAGCATTCTTTGCGTTCATTCAATACCCTGGTGGCCAAGACAACTCAACGAATGACTGACAGATCAGACCGGTCAGTTCAATCCTTGGCTATCAGACCTGATTTCTATACATTACATTTCTGGTTTTGTTTTGTTTCTTAGAAGAGGAAGTAGTTTAAAGATTGTACACACCTCCATAATGGGGGTGAATAAGGAAAGATCACTAGGGTAGTAAATAGACCGGAACGCACAATGACATAATGTATTTTGAGACTGATGGGAATGTAATAACTGGGTGGAGTTTGTGTGGAACTAGAGTGTGTGAGTGTGTACAGGTAACTGTGAAACGGTCAACACAAGCTTAAGAGACTCTTCAGCTCTTCTGTAAAACACAAGCATTTATGTCTTACACTTTATCTCTCAAATAAAAAGAAGACAAGCCCTGTAAACAATACTGTCAAATATCTGGGAAGTTTAAATTAACTTTATTACTACACGGATAAAATATCTGCAGATGAATTTATGCACGACACATTGATATCTATCTACATTTCATGGCGACAATCTATTGACCAATGACACACTTTTAGTAAGACATAACTGAAACTTCCTGAAAGTTATTTCTCCAAATGAACTATCCTGACAAACCTACTGTTAACGCAATCCCTTAACAGCTGCTTCTAAGACTCGACCTTTAGCTGATGCAGGGCGCACAATCATTGAAATCAAACCGCTTTAAAACTTTACAGACACATGTGTGCCCTTTTACATATACAATGCACATATCGGCATGCTTAGTAAACAAACAGGATTTCAGCTCCAATTTCTGGTACCAGTCAGTTACAGTCACTTCCTGCTCATACCACCACTGCAACAACTAACCAGCAACTTTTCACCGCCGTGATGGATTCATCTAAGCCAACTCAGATCAAAACTTACATATACAAAGCTCCACCACGTAGGCGTAGTAGGACCAGCAGACGACCAGGTTGATAAAAATGACAGGTATCCAGGATAAACCCCGTTGACAGCATCTTACTGCATAAGAGGGCGCCATCTTTGATCCGATCCCCAGTGACGTCACGATACGAGGCTCAGCCGATCGACGCGCGCGGAGAATAAACAAAGATCCACTTCACGCATCCAGTTGCACGTTCATTCTCCATTATCTGACAATGAAGCGATGCTGGGCTGTAAATTTATTCTAGGCCTTTTTCCATTATTAAAACAACGAATGAATAATTCGCATAATGATTTCATCCCATCTGATTATTGTTTTGTGTTTTAAATTGAAAATCTGTCTAAATCACACTGCTGTTCAGATTAAGACATTGTTCAGTTATCAAGTTATTAAAAAATGAACCGCGATTATTTCTTGAGCATTTATAGTAGAAATGTCGGTTTATACTATTTGTCATATGGGGGCCTTTAACTCTGCATTTACTGCGCCTGTTGTGGAGTTAACGTAACGTATAATACCCCAATAACAACACACGGGCCGTTTAACTGAACCTATACTAACGTGTATAAATACCCAACCCATCTATGTATTTGTATTTTATTAATAACTACAGAAAAAGTTTCTTGCAATTTTTATGTCAGTCGGCAGAGGGAAGCAGCACAACAGATAAAGGGTCGCCGCTGTGGCAGTTTCACACAGCATGGTTTACACTTTTCATACTTTTCCTTGGGTTAGTAAATAATCCTGGCCAAAATACAATACTTAATACAAAGTTCAATACTTAAAACATCTATAAAGTCTGGGTTAACGTTTAAATTTGCATATTTATGTAACGTTGATTTGATTATTATAGCTCGCGATGTGTACGAGATCTGTTTTAATAAACCTGTTATATGACGTAAATCGGGTTGTAATTACTCTGAACGTACAAAAGCACAAAAAATAATACGGCCTCGTCTTCACTCGGGCAGTTTGACGTCACAGTTTGATTTTTTGGGTTTTCCCCTTAGACGCTGAAACACAACGTAGCACGTGTAGGGTTTGTAGTACTGAACGTCAAAGCTCATGAATATTCAATAAGGTAAGCATTACAGCACTTTATGATTGGTTACGTATCAGTGCGGCAACAATATCAAGGCAGGTTATTATGATAACGGTGTAAAAAGTCATTCGGTTTCACACTAAGACCACCAGGAAAGACAAGAAATCAGCCTGGATGTATAGACTATGTACGGATGTACAGATGTAACTATCCTGACAGATTCTAATCTAATAAATTAGTTAGATACGATTGATTAGATGGTTTGTGGCTGGTTTATGTGTGTGTGTTAATAGGTTATTTTGTACCATGTGTCTTGTCCTGCAGGGAAATTGCAGAACTGTTGCCAGATGTTTAATCTCTCTGGGCTGCTCTGTTTCTGCTCTTCTTTTGAGAAGGCTGAGAAGTGAGCTTGTCAGAGGAACAACAACACAAGGAACAAAGAACAAATTGTCTGTTCATACACTTGTGATATGAAGATCTTGTGCTGGGCCTGATTTAGAACTCTTATGATAAAACAAATCTCTCTCTCTCTCTCTCTCTCTCTCTCTCTCATGACAAATGTTTGTACATTTTTTATTGTCACAGTCATTACAGTTAAGCTTCATACAAATAGGACACTGAAAAGTACAGTACGAAAAATGTGATGGTGACATAGATGCAGGTTCAATTCAGTTCATATATTGTCATTGTCTTGGAGTCGTAGAAAGCTTGACAGGCATGACCGTTATGTGCATTTACAATATTGTCCCAGTTGAAGCCTATTTGCTTAACAAATAAATATGACTTACATATTAAGTACAGTGTTGACTGTAAGTGCATTTGGATATCGTACATATGTTTTCTCTACATATTCATATATAATTCTTCAAATAATGCATTATTCCAGTGGGTGTGCATAATGTGCTTTTTGGAGCTTTACAGTGTTGGTGAGGTGTTACAAAAAGGCATTATATATTATTATTATGAAAATTATATTTTAGGTTTGGACCTTTGATGTTGATAGAGTGGATCTAATATGTTAATTTTAAAAAATCCCAAGTTCTTGCCCCTTGGTGCGAATTCTTGGGTAAATTTGCATGGATAGGTGAAGAAGAGAGAGTGATGACTTGATCAAATGTTCTAAATAAGATGTTAACTGTAGCAGACGCGTTCCCTCATTTTGGTCAGGAGAGTAATTAACAGATCAAGATTTGAACTGAACAGACAGTTGGTTTGGAATGAGTTTTCAGTCAGGTGACATGTGTAGGTGGTTCATCGCTTCCAGCATTTGTTGTGTAAGTTTGGTTTGGGACTGTGTTTGTGTCTCAGCACAGTATGTGGGTTCTGTCTGGTGAGTTGCCCCTGTTTACTGAGCCCCAGTGAAAAGAAATTTATTGTTTTGTACTTATGAAATGAAGAAAGCAAATAAGTCTGATTATAATGAGAGAATACTGAGCATGTAAGAACAGAAAAGGAGGTGGTGAATATAAACGAGGTCCACCTACTATCTTTTGTTCAAATATTAGTCGTAGTCCTGGCTTACTTTGTGCCCTAGGCCAAAACAGACACAATGACCAAATATTAGTATTTTTTTTAGACACTTCTGCGCATAGTGGATGTAAATGGATTTGCAGGGAAAATGTACGGGTGAGGTATGTAATCTGATATGTAATTGGAATAAAATTGAAAATGGGGATAATGGAAGGCAAAGGAAGAGGAACGGTGGTGCAAAGATAAACACACTGAGTTTTGATGATGCTACGCTGATTTTAAAGTGAGCTCTGATGACTGGAGTCCACATGACAATAAGACCCTTGAGAAATGCTGTGACACAACTGAGCAAAGGGTCGGCTATAAGCACATAATGTAGAGCATGTACTGATCTCCTAAGAGATCATTACGTGTGTGTGTGTGTGTGTGTGTGTGTGTGTGTGTGTGTGTGCAAGAAAGAGAGAGACATGGAGATGTGGGTGGTTGAGCGGGAGATGCAGAAAAAGTGAACAAATGTTGTTAGTGAAGGAGCTCATATAACATGGCACTGAAGTGTAAGTAAGATAATTCACCTGGGGGAGAACATTTAAGCTTAGGCAGTTTGCTGTCTTCACAAACATATATATATTATAACATAAACATCCTGGGCTATATCATTCATCTTATTTCAGTTCAATTTTTTTATGTGTTTTTTTTCTGTCATCTACATACATTTAATACATGGTCTCTGGTTGCTTATATATTTGGATCAGATTGATATTGTGTGTTTGTAAATTTAATGCTGTACACTGAACTGGTTGCTTTCTGTCTTGTCCTCTTTTCTATATGCAGAAACGATGCTGATTAAAAAGATAAAAGAGTGATGAATACAAAGAAGAAATCTGGATAAGTAACTGGATGGAGAGACGGATGAAAAAGGGAGTGGACGGGGAGAGAGAAGGAGAGAGTGTGGCAAGATGACAGCCCATGGCTCCGCTCCGTTGCTGACGAAAGCTGCTTAGACCCTCAGTTGCCATGGCAACCAGCTGGAGCAGCCAGAGGAGAGGAGCAGAGAGAAAGAGAGGGAGGGCGGAGGCTGGGGAGGGAGGAACAGAGCGAGAGAGAGAAAGAGGGAGCGCTAAAAAAGAGCAATAGATAGAGGGAAAGAACAAGAGTGGAGACGACGATAAATACGCATTGCTAGGAAAAATATTTAGCAGGGAAAGAGCTAATTGTTTATTTTTTCTCAACAGAGCTGTATTTCATTTATCTGAGCGTGAGGCAACAAAGTAGGAACATAAAGGATAGACAGAGAGATCGAGACGAAGGTGAGGACACACTGCAGTGGAGCTGGAATATGGATGTACAGTCTGAGAGCTGTGAGCCGCCGCCATGCGACCCGCAGCCTCCAGGTAAAATCAGGAAAGCCTTAAAGTTGTTCAGCAAGCGGAAGCCAGGCAGCAGCGTCGCTAGCATCTTCTCGTTGCGTGGGAAAGGAGATGGGGGCCCTAAATCACCGCCGTCAAGGAGCAAAACTCATGACGAATTAAATGAGCCTACTGCCCCTGAAGCCGAAGCAGAGCAGGTGGATCTTGACCAGGAGGATGACAGTCAACGGGAGGACTCTCCAGTGGATGAGTTTACGAGCGGGAACGGAAAATTGGAAACCACCCCTACAAGGCAGTCCATCTCCTCCCTCACCTCTGCTAAGTCTCTGAGCTTCCTTAACATGCTCCGAAAAGGCAGGCGAGGAGTAGTGGGAGAACGTCAGGCTCAGACGGAGTCTCAGAGGCCTGGACGGCAGCGGAAGGGCCTAAAGGGATTGTTTGGTAGCGTACACTGGCCTGGTAAAGAAAAGGAGGCTGAGGAGGAAGGTGAACCTGGCCCTCCCCTTCTTGCGTCCCGCTCCAATAGTGTTGAGATTATAAAGGAAAGCCTCACGTTGACACCTGGGCCAACATCTCGTTCTGTGGAGGAACAGCAACAGGAGGAAAAGCAACCACTTCCTACACCACAAGAGGACCCTGTCTCATCAAAGGACTCTTTAAAGGTGAATGAGGCAACCAAACCGCCGACAAATGAACGTTTGAGCACGCTGCTTGGAGATATCTCATCAATTTTAAGCTTTGATTCACTGACCCCATGTGGAGATATTGCAGCAGATGTTGAGGCGGAATGGGTCAAAGCCAGCTGCCGAATGGAGGGAGCAACTACCACACTTAAGGTAGATGATTCTGACAAGACTTCATCTACTTCAACCAGATCAAAGCCTAGCCCATCACCTACATCAGCTTTGAGCCCCACATCCTCCAAGCCTTCCCCTACTTTAGCAGCCAAACCATTCCCTTCACCTATCACCACAAAACCCATTACCAGCCCTTTGACAAAACCAGCAGTTTCCCCATCAACATCTTCTCCATTGACCAAAACATCATTATCTATGCCATCTGCCCCTATTAACGCCACCCAATCACCTAACCCTCTTGCCAAACCAACATCAACCCCCTCAGCTATGCCTATAACCCAATCAACCCCAACACCATTGTCTGTCCAAATAGATGAAGCCACATCTACCCTGATTATCCAACCAACCCCAACACCTACATCCTTTTTTATTACACACTCTCCCCCACACACTACACCAAGCCCCACAGCTAAACATATCACTTCCTTAACCAAACCTGCCCTGACCCCTAAATCTAGCCCTGAACTGAAACCCACCACAATACCATCATCTATCTCCACAACTGCCTCCATAACCAAACCTATCCTACCTGCTCCTCTCTCTGTCTCTACCTCTACCTCTGAAACTTCCCCTCCACCCACAGTTAGTACCACCACAGTTCCTGCTGCTGTTACCAAACCTGAACCTACACCAGCTCCTGTGGCTAAACCTACCCAAGCTCCAACCCCTGCAGCAAAACCAACTTATGAGTCCAAGCATGCTACCTCCACAAGTAAACCTCACCCACCACCATTTGATGTATTTGGTAAACCCACTCCAACTACTGCACCAACACCAAGACCAAAACTCATAACAACGTTTGGATTATCAACGAGTCGTAATACTGCTCCTATTTCTAAGATTGAGACAAAGCAGCCCACAGGACAAACTACAAAATCCATCACCCAAAGTGACAAAACATCAACTTTAAGAAAACCCTCTATCTCTGAATCATCTACTAAACCGCCATCTGCTGTCAGCTCTGCAATGACTCTTGCATCAAACTCATTTCAAAGAACAGAAGAGAATGTCAGTATGGATATCAGAAAAGATTTAAGACAAGAAGGAACTGACACAAGAGACTTTTTGGCTACTCAAAGTATCTCCAAGACAGTGAAAAAGGGCACTACAATTAAGCCCACAATTCTAAGCAAAATCCCTGTAAGTGGTGGAGGTAGACCAGTAAAGCAGCACCATCGAGAGGCCCAGCCCAATGGAGATGAGGACCATTCCAATTTACCAACACCAATAAATGAAGATCAGGGCCCCCTCTCTCTCTCACGAGAAAGCAGCAGCAAAGAGGCCCTCAGTGATATCTCTACAGAATCAGGGGCAGTTACCCCAACCCTCTCTCAAGAGGATGTTCTTGACGCCAAACTTGGTTTGCAAATTTCATCGCGCACTGCAGCTGGTGCCACAAGCTTATCCCGGGAATCCAAGATTCCAGTTAAACATGGATCCACTGCAACCTATCATTCTACACAGGGGAGGATGGAGGCTGTACGTTCCAAGGTACCAGTGTCCAAAGTGCCCGTTCGCCGGACCAGCAATAAACCACCAACAGCTACAGCTGTCGCCACCCGTAAATAACTGATAATTCTCTTTATAACGAAACCTGAAACATTCCACTCGCAACAATGTTTTCAAGATCCTCTCTTTGATAACCAGTCAGGCATCACCGCGCCTGCTTTATGCCTTTTTGCGGCAAATATCTTCCCATGAACAGCTGGATTGTTATGGTTATTTGATCTAATTTACATACTGGTGTCAGTCACACAATTGCATTATTTTCCACTGGGAGTTTCTGTTCATCTCACTGTTGCACAGACTGATTATGTGAATTCGACCCTGTTTCCCACCAGGAGCAGACAGCACACACACAGGCCCTGTCTAAATGATCCCCATGGCAACCTAACATGCAAATTAAATGGCTGGCACTAAAGCACAAGAGCCCTCACCTGGAATCCAGAGCCATGTAGACCTTCTCTGCAGAAACAAGTATTGCATCTGTCCTTTATCTCTCGAGCAGAGCATCTTCTCATCAGCATCAATGAGGTCCCTAATGGTCCTTTGTGATAATTAAAAGCCTCAGAGAAGAAACAAGCAATCCAACATGGAGTCTTGTGGTTCTTGTCCAGGTCTACAACACCAAAAGGGCCAAATACCATCAAAACGGTGCTTTTTCTTATCTTCCTGGTCTGCCACCCTGAAAAAAAAATGTTTGTTGCAAAGCAATGGGGGATCTTTGTAGCCTTTGTTACTTGGACTTTTTTTTAGATTTTTTGTCTAGTGTCTTTTTCAACCTTACAAGTGAACTTTGTGAAGCAATGTTAGTCTTTCTGGAGGCCCCACGTGTTGTATGCAAAGAAACCGAATCCCCTACATGTACAGTAATGTACAGTAAATTCCAAGATGGGATATTGCGCAGTATCTTTGAATGTATGTAGCAGAACGCATGCCCTACTTTCTCAACCAGATCCGAGCCATCTCAGATTTTCTATTTCTCTCCTCACCCATGTCCTTTCTTGCTGTTTTTTAACACTGTGTTGAGTCACACAGTGCCTGTCGACTGTAATATCTATGTATGTGACATGTCATCGCAGAACCATCAGACGTATGGGTGTAGCTCTGTGGACACAGTGGATTTTGCGTACTGCCTGCAGTGACTGTTGTGTGAGACTGCTATAAAGAAGTCTAAAGACAGTAGAAGTGATGTTTCGCAGGCAGATGGTGTTATAGGTAAGCTATGACCTTTGTGTTATGACAATGGTGTCAAGATTTGGATGACTAGATCCTGTTTTTATGTTGCCATTACATTAACATATTTAACAGAGGTTTATTTTATTTTATGTGTGTGTGTGTGTGTGTGTGTGTGAGAGAGAGAGAGAGAGAGAGAGAGAGAGAGAGACTGAGTGTGTATGCGAATGAGTGGATGTGTTTATCTTAATGTTACACTGTTTCCTATTTAATCAATAAAATGTGATTATACTTAGAACGGCGTCATGCAAGATGTTTATTAGTAGTTCAGTGAATGAACAAGATGTCCTAAGACATTGAAGGTCCTGGGGCCATTTCTGTACGAGTTACATTATGTAAACATGTTAGACAGTTAGTAGTTGAACCCTACGGAGCTTTTCACTAGAGCCCCCCTCCCACTTCCTCAGCAGTACCATGCTGTTGAAAAGCCTATTGACCTGAATACAAACTCTGTGAATGTCAATGTGTTAAGACACCATAAATGTCCACCACGCAACCATGCAGCTGATGAATGCAAATAATATCCCTGTAGTTTTCTAACAGAGGTTGTTATCCTGCCTCTGTTATGGGTTGGGTCAGGATTCTGTGTGAAGATATTATCCATAGAGTCTCTAGACACCAGCCACATCAGGCATTATAAAACTTAATTAAGGGAATGAATGAGGGCTGCAGTGGGTAGAAATAAAAGCACAGTGGACACACAGAGAAAACGGGACTGAGACAAACAGAGGGATTGTGGGAGAGATGGTGAGAGAGAACATGGAAGGGGAGGGCTAGAAAAAATCCTACACAGCTGTGGTTTTCCGTGGCCATGACATAGCAAGAAACATTAAGGGCCGTATGTTGTAGTTCATGTAGTTTCCTACTAATGCATGTTTTACATGTACAGTAGCCACAGGTTTGATTCTGAAGATATTGAAATAGGATAATATTATAAAAATGGAACAATTTGAGACAGAACATCAGACTTAGACAATTATATTTCTCTATACAACTCTTAATATTATAATCAGATTATCAGTGAAAATAATGCAGCTGTTGTTATTTCTCGGGGGGGGGGGGATGTGGTATTGGGGGGTGGCGAGGTGGTAGTTTTCCCAAAAGAAAAACATGGATATTTACAGATGAAGCGCCTCACAGAGACACAGCAATAAACAAGCCTCTGTTGTCTGATTCAGAGCCCAGGGCTGTAGGACTGGAAAGACACGAGGACTTCACAGGGTGATTAGCCCAATAGGAGCCCAGTGTTAATAGAAACCAACCTTTGCATAACGCTATCCCCCAGACTCTGAGGGAGATGAAAGTCTTACGCAGTAACTGCGTAATATGCAATATGTGCATTGCCTTCATAGGATTGCGCTTTACCAGTGATGAGGATAAAGAAATAGCCTTAATCAAAATTTCAAAAGGAGCCTGCAGTCTAATCTAGGGCACTTGGAAATTAAAACAGCACCAAAAACACAATTAAGTCCTGTAGGGTAGATGGGAGATGTGCATCCTGCATGAGGAATGTAGTTTGAGTGTAATTAAACCGGTGGGAATGAAGAATATAGGAGGGTGTGCTAGACAGTAAGACTACAGTAAAACATGTTTCGCTAAAGCAGATGGCATGACTTGAATATTTACGGTTAATTGAACATACATGCAGACAAATGTAATTCGCTAAATGCAATGGGTGATGTCACTAAGAAGGAGATTTTAAAATGAGCTTTAAGGTTATTTGCATATGGTTTTTTATGGAAAATTGAACATGAGATTAACACGCTAATCCCTCTAAAGAGATCTGTGTACAACACATGAATGAATAAACAGAGTGTGTCAAAAAATGTGTCAAAACAAATATGCAAAACAGACGGGAAAAGGAAGTTTAAAGAATATAGGTATAATTAAATTACATATAAATTTTTTAAACATGAGATTAAATTATTGCTGTTACTGTGTGATCATACATATTGTTGAACAAATGCACTATTATGGGTAGGGCTAATTTTCAACTCCTCTTTGTACCTGATCATTTTAAACAGATCATGACAAGAGAATGTTTATGTTTTATTCCCCATCAGTGTATATAAACACAAGTGAAAATATGTTTTCTGCTTGGACATGTTTGTCTGATTATCCCTGCTCCACTGAAAAAACGTCGCTATGGCAACCTCACTAGGTCAGCCAATGGGGAGCTGGAAAGAGGAGGGGCGTGGTGAGGAGTTCTAAAATGGATTCCCACGTTACACGTAACATCATTTATGAAGGCAACATGGAGTGTGTTTAAAAATGAACAATAGTATGTAGTATGTACAGATAATACCAAAACTTGAGAAAGGTACGTTATACGTATGTATATTGTACAGTATGTGACAGATGGGCAGAACAGAACATTCTGGTTGTAATTAATTAGTTGATTCACACTTGATCACATGGTACTGGGTGAGCAGGAGGTGAGAGGGTGTGAGACAGACTGGAAATGTCATCGTGTATGAGGACCTCCATATTGAGATGTGATACTAAATCACAATTTTCAGCCATTCCGCAGTTATTTGTCATAACAATGATGCATAAATGTAAACAAACAAACATTCAGCTCAAAGCCAATGTTATCAGTTACAAATTCACACATACAGACAAATGAAAAAATTTAAATGAACTGTTTTTTATTATGGTTCACATTTTAAATGAGCTCATAAAATTAAAGGGGAATAAAAATCATGCTTTCAATAAAATATTGCTTTCATCCCATAAACACTGAAGTTTACAAAAATACTGAAAAAAGCTGAATATAAAAATAGCATAATACATTTTAGGTAATTGTGAAGTATGCTACTGTCTATGTAACTCTCTGCTGTGCGTTTGCAGGAATGTGTTGGATAACAAGAGAATCGGATAAAGATGAAAGACGCACCCACAGTAGAAACCTCTTCAATTTTGTCCAGCTTATTTGTCTACATGATATTTAGTCTGAACTATTTATCCATAAATTGCACAGGTTACCCAGCATTACTGTTGCAGTGCCCCAGTTTAGAATTATGGTGGTTAGTCAGCCTGGAATCTTGTGTTCCACAGCCGATAAATGTCTTTGCCAAAAAGCTGTCTGGTTTATTTTTATATCATGAGGAATAGCAAATCATTGCTCACTGTGATGCGGGACTAACTGGTCTCCACAGACAGACATCCAACAAGTAGTTTTGTTGACATACAGCACCTGACCCTTCATCTAGTCTTAATAAAACAACCCTGTCAGATACCTGTTTTTAACATTAATATTCACACACATGTATTGCTGTTAATATAAATGATACATGAAATTACAATCCAGACAAATTACAAATACAGAATAATAAGCATCGACATGCATATAGATTTGCTGGCAGGCCAAACATTTTAAATCACCATTTTCAATTTGAATAAGATTCCTGCAATTTTATTAAGGCTGCGTAAATTCCCCAAATAAGCGCCTCATATGGCTGTAAGCCCTCTGCTGGCCAGCTGTGGTACTGCGCTCTCATTAAGATCAATGACAGAAGGACGTGAGTGCATCTAGATTAAATCTAGACTCAGCTTTGTCCACATAACACTGTTAAGGTTTATTGTGCTAAATTATTCTATATGTTTTAAAATAAGAAACTTATTTCCATTGCATTTTAACTCGGTATATGTCATTATACCGAGACATTACCACTAAAATACAAATTCAGATCATCTTTGGTGTCTGTCTGTCTGTCTGTCTGTCTATCATCTAATGCATGCTGTTTTTCCAGAATGTTCCTAAGCAACAGGGAGGCACAACTGATAAATATAACACTAATAACCAGTTATTATTATTATTATTAACCACATACCACATACTGTACCACATACCACATACTGTACACAATCATATAAGGCACTTAGTGAAGAAAACAGATGTAATCAACTTCAATGTATCAACATACACAGATACAAAGCAAAAAGAAACAGCTTTCAAGTAGCAGGGCTGCAACTAAATGTATGTACAGTACCGAATATAGAAACAGTACTGAACTGTACCCTGACCACAATACTGAGTCTGTATGGCACATCGGGAAGTATTTGCTTTTGGTGTCTCATTTTAACGACAGATGTATGACCAGCCGTTTCTCTGAGGTATATTCGGGTCAAAGCTTCATTGCGGTCCACGCTTTGTAGACCGTGTTAGTGATTTCTCATTTACAGAATGCTATACTAAACCTCACTCCAGGAATGGTGCAGAACACAGCCAAAAAATGAAGAGCTCTTGAAAGGTACCTTTGAAGCCCAAAAGCTGCCTTTGAAAAATCAGACAGGACTTGTGTATAGCACCACTTCATTTCTCCAAAGATATATTATGGATGAGTGCAGAACATTCACCTGAGGCTCCAAAACAACTGATCTGATGATCAGTCCAAAAATAATAGCAAATAAAGGAACCTCTACAGAATGGAGGATAAATTCAGTACCGGGCTCCATTCGGCTGGCAGGGCGGAACCATGAAGGTCACTTTGGGTTTGTTACATGTTGTTTAATGAAAACAAGCCCCACTCACAACAGGAAGTGGGTGTATCCCTCTGCTCCAGTAATGATAACGTCCATCCAGATTCTCATGGCCTCTGGAGATGGAGCAACCATGTAATAAACACGGTCGTGCGTCTTCACGCTAAATGTCAGGGAGGGGTTCGGACTCTGACGGAATATAAACACGTATAGCACAGAGAATTTCTGTATTATTATGTATGAACTTCTGTAATTGTAAAATAATTATAACAGCATGGTGCAGCTCACCTTGTGTGCATTCTTCAAATGGTCATAGTACACTTCCTCTATGGCTTGGAAGTAGATCACACCCTTCATTTTGGTTTCATGTTTATCTGGAGAAAATCAAACCGGTTATTCTTCTACTTTTATGGAAAAGCCATGTGGTGTGACCTTTGTTACACCTATACATTCACTCATAAGAGGTATAATAATAATAATAAGTGTAATACATAATTAAAACAGTTATATAATTAAAAAAAATGTAAATTAATAGATTTGCAATGCTGGTGTAAATGGTTGTTGTCTTCTGTGGTCTTTGAAAGGTATGTCTCAGTGCTGCCCCCCTGTGGGGTTTTCCAGTTTCGTTAAGAGTCGTGACTTATTTTGCATTGCTTATGAGAACCTACCACAATTCATGCTTTAACAAAAACACAAGCTTTACACCTGATTTTTACCTCCAGAAATGCCTGACCTACTGCATTACTGTAAACACATTATCCATTTGTTTATGCAAATCGAGGGTGAAGTGGACATAATTTTCTGGGGTAATAAACAGCAAGAGACATCTGTCTACCGCAGTGGTTCTCAAACTATGGGCCGCGGCCCCCTGGGGCACCACCAGGTGGCGCTAGGGGGGCCGCATAGAAATTTCTAGTTTAGGACATTATTTAAAAACCTTTACCTGTATGCAATCAGAAAAAATATTTAAGAAATAGAAATATTTAAAAATAATATCATAAAATCATAAAATATTTTTATATGCATTTTTATTATTTACATCAGAAAACTTAGGCTACAAAGAGAATTGATGTTCCGGCATTGTAGAAAGTCATTTGTTTTTGGTACAATCCAAAATACTTAAGTAAAATCGTAAGTTTGACAATGTTTTCATCATGAGTTTTCTTTGGGGGGGAGGGGCACAAAAAGATTCACATTAAACAAGAGGGCCTCCTGCTCTGAAGTTTTAACCACTGATCAACAGCTTATGTAATATTCACACTTTATTTATGCTTTTAGCAGATGCTTATTACAAAATAACTTACAGTGCATTCATGCCTTACATTTTATCAGACTATGCATTCTCTGGGAATTAAACCCGTGAACTTGGTTGAGCAAAAGGAAAGCCTCTTATTTAACTCTTAACCCTGTAATGGTAATGTTTTTGTTTATTACCGGCATAATACGCCAGCGTCCTGCGATTGCGGTCAAAGACGAACCAGCGCTTCTTCCAGGTTTTTATTTTTCCACCCATTTTGACCAAGAACCCCCTGCAGGTCTTCTCAGTGATGGCCAGGTGAAAACAAGTCTCAGGATGGTGACCTGCTGCTTCAATGTGACCTCTCAGGTCAAAGTCATCCTTCCTGACCGGCAGGTAACGCGTCAATGGCCGAGACTGGAGACAAAACAGCCAAAAATCAGGTGAAGTTTTAACAGGCAGGTAAATATGAGTATGTATATTTGTACATTAGTAGAAAGTGAGAGAGGGAATCATTGGGTTGAAAAACAGCTGCAAACCAGCGATACCTGACACAATGACACCAGTCTGTATGTGTATATAGACCAACAAATAAAAAATACAAGAATACCAGAATGCACCTGTGTAATGATACAGAAACAAACAGTATTTTGACTTCTGCAGCCACTTTTGTTTGTTGCTTTCGTCAGTCAAACGAAAGCAAATATTGATGTATCCGATTAATTGCAACAAATTCGTCTAATTAGCATGTCAGTTAATTAATTCATTCAAATCTCTCTCGTCCTCTCCCTCTCTCACCTGAGACTCCCGTAGCTTCACCTCTCTCTCCACCAGCTTCTGTCGTCTGTTCGTCTCCTCCTGAAGTCTCCTCTCCAGCTCCTCCCTCCTCCTCCTCTCGTCTTCAAAAGCCTGTCTCCTCAACTCCATCTCTCGCTCCTATCATGAACAAAGAAACGTGTTAATACACAGTACACCATGTTCCTGTGTATTTGTTATAGGCATGCAGACTTTGCATCTACCCTGTGTTCCAGTAATCTGTTCTTTTCAGCCTGAGCTTCTCTTAACATGCGTTCCATCTCTTCTAACTTCACCATGTTAGCCGTGCTGGTACTGCACACACACACACACACATTTTTTGTTAGACAGCTCATGATAACATTATACGTGATTGAGGTCCTGAAAAGATTTACATGGGGAATGTTATTATTTTTATTTATTTATTATTATTTTCAATAAGAGTTTAAATTCTCCACCTCATTTCGCCTTATTTGGAGCATCTAAAGGTTCAGCTACTTGGAACAGACTTGGAATGCAATAAAAATTCCACAGACAGGATATGTGTATATTTGGGCTACTTAAATGGGGATTCCTGTCTATCCAGCTTCCTTAAGCACATATAAATGCACTTAAACTCATAACGCACATGAAACAGAAACACCTCAGAGGTTAAATTGATGGCTCCAGGGTTGCTCTTTCAAAGCTCAGGAGACCTCAGAGATCTCAGGTGTGTTTCATTTATGTATCAACTTTGTCTCAGATCTTTCTCTTAAAAATAGAAGTAAAAATAGAAACAAATTAATTAATTAAAACTGTTAAACAACAGTAAGAGTATGAAGCTGTAAAATGAATGTAGTGGCTAAAAATAATCTGGATTTGAGTAAATTTGATGAAACATGTTTGAGTTTCTTTAATATAAACTTTTGATTCCAGACGTGGCAAATCTGAGCTCAGTTAGTGACACTGTTGAGATCTCCTCTGAAACTTTTAATGTTGTGAGATTTCTGGGTAATTTCCTCAGGAGAAATATCTGAGACAGGAGACGTATGCCAAAGTTTCCATTTGCTCTCCATTTAAAACTGGCTAAGAGAAATAATTGGGATATTACTAAGATCTCATCTGTAATTTTTCCTTCTTGTGGGTCCACATAAAACAAAGATACACACACATTTACACATGCTGGTAACATCAATGGCAGCAATGCCATAATACGTAAAGTCTACTATATAAAGCTGTCTTTTCATGACGGTTGTTGTTGGTTTAATGGGGTTTAAATTATTTTGGTATATTATAAAAATTATATTTTAGATTCCAGCTAATGGGAAATAAGTTGAATGCCTAAATATCAAATGGCACAAGAATACACTCAGACACTCTTTAAGTAAAACGTTTCAGAACAGAAACATCCTGATATTTATGGGATTCCTGGTCCCACCTTGAGATGTTGTCAGGAGAACAGGCGGAAATGCTGGTTTCCAGGCTCTCCACACTGTCCACACTGATTGTGTCAAAGTTGTGTCCGTTATCCAGGTAGTGGAAGGGCTCCAGAAAGACGTTTGACTCAGAAACCGCCCTGTTGGACATCTCGCTCATTCTCTGCCTCTCATCATTAAGAAACATCTGACCTGCTGCGAGATCAAAGCGGAATTAGCATAATTCATAATAATTAATAATTCAGATGTATGTTTGTATTTGTATGTTTTTATATTGAATGGAAGAGACTGAAGTGTGAAACTGTGGTGGGGGGAATTAGTGGTAATTCACCCTTAAGCAGACGGCGGGTGTCCAGGTCACGGGAGGTGGCGGACAGGGTTCGAGGCAGTACGCTACCACAGCTTGAACTCTGAGACAGTGGCATATGGGGCTAAAGGATTAAAAGAATAAAGAGAGAAAGAAATATTTATGACCGCCTTATCCACAGAACAACAACATGAGCACTGCAATTTGAACTTCGTTAAGTTATTTTAAGATGGAATCCAATGTGGCGTATTTGTTTTCTGACCTTAGGAGACAGACTGCGATTAAGGGCGGAGTTTAATGTCCCGGAACTCTGCCTCTCTCTTTTACGAGAAACCACGCCGTCACTTAGCAGAGCTCCTCCCTCCTTAATGCCATTGCTCCGCCTCCTCTCCTCCAGAGAGCGAAAGTGCTGAAACATTTAAACACACAGTCCTTTAGCGCTTGTCTCAAAATGTTAACAGCAGTTAGCAGCTAATTGCAACACCTATGTTAATGAATGTTTCTTTATTCATTTTTTTTATACAAATTGTAAATTGCTTGTGGTTTGCGTTACCTCCTTCATGGAGGCCGGAAAGGCTTGACCACCAGTGAGCTCAGAGTACTTCCTCTCCAGAGACGACAGGTTCTCGCGCTCCTGCGGAGAGATTGGTAAAGCAGGACACACATATCCAGACTTAAGACATGGCTTTTTGGCATATTTGATTCTGGCTGGTCAATCCCATCATCCTTGCGGTCAAATATTGTGTATAATGACTGCTACACTGAGTCACTGACCATCATCAGTCAGTCTTTAAAACCACTGATATACACACATTTCTGTATGCATAAACTCACCCTCTGCAGCATATAAATAAGGTTGCTCTTCTCCTTCAAGAAGTTCTCTTTTTCCCGCTGTGCCTGCTGAGTAATCTGAGTGGACTGTTTCTTCAGGGTGAGCAGCCTCTCCTTTGATAGGGCCATTTTTTATGTTCGGAGGAAAAATTCATTATAAAAGTTCTTTGTGCAATGTGGCCACATGCAAGCATAGAATGATTAAAAATAAACACAGGGCTTCCCAGCTAGCAGGGAACGTTCTAAGAATGTTGACTAACGTTCTCTGAAAGTTCTTGCAGTAATGTTTTTATAATTTTTTTGACGTATTTATGTTATATTCAAAACATTATTCATAATTATTAGTTTTCAAAAACATTTTTTAACGTTTCTGTTACTTAATGGAAACCTTAAGGAAACAGTTATACAACCTGAAGTTGTTAGCCAGGTACACACCTTGCGAGTTACGAGGGATCTCTGATATTCAGCGATGTCTCTGAGGAGCTGCTGCATCCGAGTCTCCTTCTCTTCATCTTGACGGCTTTCCTTTTCTAACTGCTGAAACTCCAGATCTTCAAAACGCTTAGTCTCTAATTCCAAAGCTTCAGTGTCCTATCAACACACACACACACACACACAAGATTTATCAACAACACTTCATACGAGGTGCCAGATTACATTCTTTATATCATGTGCGGCTCCAAACTAAACTATCTCAAGAAAACAGCTATAATTCAAATGATGGTATTATACAGAAAAGAGACGACGATGTGTTAGAAGTGTCACAAAACTTTAGTAACAAACAAAAGACACACAGAGAAGAAAAGTCCTACCAAGAAAAACAAATGGTATTTCCAGAGCTGTTGCAAAGAGGAAAGAAACAACAGGAAGTCTTTGTGAGAGAGGAAGTGCTGATCTAGATCACAACAGGAAGCAGAACAGTTGGCTGCACAGGTGGGCGCAGGTACCAGGTAGACCAGGTTACCGACTGACCCTGGAAAGCTGATTCTGGAGCTGCTCCTTCATTGCTTCAGGAGAGGTGTCCAACTGGGTCTTCTGTTCTGAGATCAGCTGAGTTAGCCTCTCTACTTTAATTCTCTCAGCCTCCAACAGGGCTTTGTCCTACAGCACGGCGACCAACGCAGGGATGTGTATGAATGTGGCACATACACAGTATTGAGCACACAAACACAAATGTGATGGACAAAGAAAGAGACGGAGAAAGTGCAAGTCTGGGTTAGAGCAAGAGAAAGGTACTACTGAACTACTGAAAAGATGTGGAAGTAAACTCACGGGTCTCTCTCACTATTTATTGTGTGCATGTTTTTGCTTATGTGCATAGAAACGTTTATACAACAAGTACACAAGGCCTAGCCTTCACAATTGGCTGCATATTACTGTCACTTAGATATTACATTTCTAGCAATATATACATATATATAACACAAGAATACATCTATACACACACACAAATATATAGATGTATTTGTGTGTGTGTGTTTGTGTGTGTGTATATATATATATACACATATACATATATATATATATATATTTATGTTGGTAGTAATAAGGTAAAAATGCATGTTCCACAGAAAGTAAGTGTGTTTACATGAGTCTGATTACCGGCGTCTGATTGCTTTGTGTGTTTTTCTCCATGCTGCTTATTTTTTCATTTAGCTGTTCCAGCGTTTCTTTGTCGCTTTGTAGTTGAGCCAACTCAGCCTCCTGTTCTCCATCCAGCAGAGCTCTCTCCACCTCCATCTACAGAGAGAGAGAGAGAGAGAGAGAGAGAGAGAGCATGTTTGTTGCTTTTAGTTTCCCATTGGAGAATAAGCAAATCCATTTAAAGACAGCAGACCAATAGAAGATCAATGGGTAAGAGTTATTTACACGCCGATAAATAAAGAGTTGAAAACAATTATTTACCACATGTTAAACACATAAAGTGCATTAAACACACAGACCTCCCGGATCGACTCATCCATCTGTGTATCCAGATCTCTCATCTTCTGTTCCAGTTCCTCGATGTTGTTGAGTACCTGAATTCTTTCCTCCTCTATACGTGTCACTTCCTGCCTCAGCTGGATGTCCTCAGACACCTGCCGACAAAACACACAACACCATTATTTGAGATCAGACATCACTATTGTGTCATAAGACACAATGTCTGTACACTAAGAACATTGTAATTACTTTCCCACGAAATCACAAACTGCAATATATATTTATATATGAATTTACATTCAGTTTTCTGTGTGTGCTCATTAACGGGTTAAAAACTGAACTGAGGTCTGATCTAGGTCACATCTGCTTTCCTCATTAATCCTCCATCTCACGTCTTCTTAATTTGGTTTAATACACACTCAAAAACATATCCCAACTTCAATATCTGATCTAGAATTTCAGATATTCACACCTTTGTGTTTGAAACTAATGGAACCTCTAATGGAACCTGAGTTTGAACCCCACAATGATAACCCCACAGTTCTCCATAAGATTTTCCTGATCTTTATGGATTGTTAACTTGGCTGTTTCAGAGGCCACGTGTTTTGCAATGACAGCACTGAGGAATGTAGCTGAGCAACAGATGGGACACAACAGAGACGCCTCTGTCTGACGTTCCCATTCTGATAAGTGTCTGATCCCCATGCCATTGACATTTACCAGAAATAACCTCCAGCGGAAGAGATTCTGAATATTCTGAATATGTTTAAGACTGATTAGAATCAAGAATAGTAACTTGAAAACACATGAGGGTTTATTTGGGATTATTGCTTAAGAATAAAGTACAATCTACAGTTCTTCATCTTTAAAGGGACAGTTCACCATCATGTGGTTCCAAACCCATATGACTTTCCTTCTTCTGTGGTACACAAAAGGACCACAGAACTATCATATGGCCTCAGAAGACTTATATAAACATATGAAATGTATGACTTGAATAAAATGGACCACTTTTATGATCCTTTTATAGCGCTTTGCATTTGCATTGAATCTTGAAAGCCTCAATCYACATTCTTTGTATTTGCTAGTTTGGAACAACATTTATAATAAATGATAGAAATCTTAGTTTTAGATTAATTATTCCTTTAAGTTGTATTTCTGAGTTTCTTTCCGACAATTAGTGTCACATGTTTTGGGCACATAGACACACACACATACACACATACCAAATCCACTGGGAATAGAGACATGTCCACTTGCAGGAGAGGGAATAACTGCCCGTCTCCTGAGAAAGTCTATTATACCCCCAACACACAATTATGTCATTCAAACTGTCCAATAGGAAAACACCTCTTCCATGAGGTCCCCCTCCTGAGGTACAATTAGCCCCCTGTGTGTTTTAAGTGCAGACCGAATTGTTTTAAGACTCACTCAGGACCTGAATGCAAAGAGTGCGGGTGCAACATTCTATAAAATAAAAGGTCAAAGTTCACTCTGACGTGCCAATTAGAGAAGAGATCAACAGAGTGCGTGTCAGGTATAAAAACTCCACAGCATTCCCAAACTGTTTAACATACTTCAAATCCCAGAGGACCACATAGTTTCCACTGCCTCATGAACTCAATCTGGAATACAGCTGCAGTACTGCACGGTTGCAGACTACTTCAGATTTGAAGTTCTATATGACATGAACAGTTAAAACCAACCGTACATATTTCACCTCAAAATTAAGTTACTGTCATGCAAAAACAAAAAAATGCTTTTCTGTAATAGGTCAATTACAATTACTGCAGACACACTGTCTTTTTGATCAGCAATTAAATCAGTACAACAAATATTAGAATGTATGAATATTTTGCATAATTAAAAATATATTTATTTAAATAATGCATCGTTAATGTGTTTTGCACTGCAGTCATTGAAATGGGAGAGTAAATGTGCACGCAATGTAAAAAAATCCTAATGGTCCTAAAAATTGAATTCATTTGAATTATTTTTCAATTTGTTTTTTAAAAGTTGAGAACACACACAACACACACATATATACACACACAACACAAGTGTCTGACCTTGCTGCGGAGGTGTGGAGAGGGCGAAGGGGCTGAGCTCCGCAGGGAGGTCGTGGGTGACTGGGGCCTGGTCTCTCTGTGTCCACTGACTCTGCGATGTCTCTGGGTCAGGATCTCTCCTCGACTCTTACCCACAAACCCGCTCTCCACAGACACTCCTGCAGAGTCTGAGAACACGGATTCATCATCCGACACCTGCAGCTTCTCCAGCTCTCGATTTATCTTCTGCAGGTCTGACACGGCCGAGACGCCAGAGTCGGTCTCCATCCGGCTGAGATCAGACCGGCTAAGCTCAGAGCACAGACACAGAATGGTCTCGAGACGCTGTCGTTCCTGAAGGGAATTAAGCAATTAATGCTTGCTAATGCAATCACTATTATGATACTACACTCCTAAAAATAAAGATGCTAAAAAGCATTCTTCGAGGTGGTACTGTAGAAAACCATTTTTGGTTCTCAAAAGAGCCTTTAAGCCAAAGGTTCTTAAAAGAACCATTTCTTTCCTGACATTTGTTAGTTACCTGACCCCTATTTCCACTACAAAGAAACTTTTGTGCAATAAAAAGGTTCTGTGGATGTTACAATGCTACAAAAATCTACATTATTTTTGTGTGGGGTGTTGCCATGTGTGGGGTGTTGCCATGCAGGGTTTTAAATGTGTATTTTTGAGGGCACAAAAACAAAACACACACATGCCCCTGCAGTCAGATCACACTGTGTGACTACAGTTTGCTTAAAATACAGTCATGTGACCTGACTGTAAATAAAACAACTTTAACTGTAAATAAAAGCCGATTAATGCCTCCACAAATACATTTGTAATTCTCACAGAGGTGAAAACTTTAGCAACTGATTTTGCAGCTGATTCACGGGCTTAATACACACTTAAGGTTTATCTGTGAGCATGAATTCAATAAATCTGTATTGCAAGAAATAGTAGAAGAGAATTATGCTTATATCAATTTATTGGTTGGTAATATTTACGTCCATTTTTTTTTATTCACCTGCTATTGAAGGGTGTGGCAAAAACTCTTTTCTGGACCCTGGGTGTAAGTGATTCTGTTGAGTGCACCCCTGCTTACCAGTCTCTCCACCTCCTGTTCTCTAAGTCTCTCATCTCTTTGTCTCTGATGATAATCTCTCAGCTCTTCTTTTCCACTCAGTGAACTGATACTGCCCCTCCTCTGGCCCATGCCGGGTCCCAGTCCTCCTTTACCAAACGACAGCCGCCTTTCTCCTACGCCCAGGTCCAAACAGGGGGCGGAGCCTACAGAACACAGGCTGGCCCTACGGGAACTGCTGGGCACGTTGGCTATCACAGTTACATCTGGAGGTTTCTCAGAGGCTGGAAGGCTACGGCGTGGTTTGGTGCGACGGGGTGGTAAAGAAAGCATAGGAGTGTCTCCTCGATACAGCCAGGGCAGAGAGCGACTATGTCCTCCCAGGCCATTTAAAGAGCCAGTGGAGTATTTCCTTTGTCGAAGCGATGGCTCCACAGCCGATTCGCCATCTCGTGAGAACAGCCTGCGCCCCAAGCGAGGGCTGGAGGGCATGCTAGTCGCCCCACTTGGACCTCGACAGGATGAGGGAAGATTTTCGGCCATGTATGAGGACGTGGAGCCATTCCACATTGAGAGGAGTGAGCTGGTAGCATTGGGGTGGCACACTCCAAGTAACAGGTTGCCCTGTGATTGGGGTCGGGCACGGGATTGGCCTGGGACGGGACTTATAGGACGCTCTGATTGGTGGGGGGAGGGTGGCATGCTCAGGCTGCTGGCAGGCGTGTAAGGGGAGGGGACTCTAATGGAAAGAGGCGGGCGCTCTTGTAGATAGCTGGAAGCTGATTGGGGACTGGGGGGTGGGGACAGGGTGATGTAACCGCGGTCTGCCGTAGCCTTTAAACTGGCTTCCAGAGCTGATTTCCTGCGCTGCAAGCTCTCCATCAACTCCCGAAGCTCCGCCTTCGAACGGGTGCTGCGGAGACTGGATCCGCCCAATGTGCCACCATTGGAATGAAGCTTTGTTGCATCTGAAAGAACATACACTATTTTACATTATAAAAATAGTTTATTTGTGCTTTTACACATTTAAATATGGTAATTCAAATAATTGTTAAATTTTTGGGGTGAATTATTACTTTAAAGTTAATGCGAATGTCTGATCAATTTGTTCGTGTAGCTCCGTTAGCAGCATAAAGGTTGTGGGTTCGATATTCTGGTATTGGTAATGTTGATTTGGAAAAAAGCATCTGCCAATAAATGAATGTAAATGATCCTGACAGATCATAGAAAAATGGTACATGATAAAAGTTTTTTATTAGCCACTGTTTACATAAGGCTACATGCAATGCAATCTAGGTTTCACTACAAATGAAACACACCATACAAACTTCAATGACAAATTTCAAACCAGGAAAATGAAAAGCAGTTATGCAGTTATCTGGAACTAATCGAGAGTTGTAACATGACAAATCCTTTGATACATCTTGTACTCGTACAAAAACTTCATTGTTTGAACAGGGTGTCACAGACAAACACGCACACAAACTGAGTTGCAAAGTCTCACAAAATAAATAGAAGAGTCAGACATATGTTCAGATTTTTTGGCTTTGCTGAGAAGCTCAAGTTCAACTTAACGCAGAGTAAGGAATGCTTTCTCATGCAAATTACAACCCACACAAATATGGATGTCTTGAGTTGTAAGGAGGAAAAACCATCTAAAAATGGAAGAACCAAAGCCAGAATGGGTTTGTAGTTTCTGGCACTGAAGTACAGAGAAAGATGTGGGTCAGAACTTCTCTGTAACCAGAGTTTGATGTGTGGGTTCTTCGGTGGTCTCTGTCAGGGAACACACACACTCGTTTGAGGACCACCTGTGCTCGAGAATGTTGATCTTCGTTTTGGGTTGTAAATCATTTCTGCTAAGTGCTTGTCCTTGAGCCATATGGATGGATTTAACATTGTGATTTATTTACAACGCAAGCAGGTCATTTGTACAGCTGCGGCTACATAGTGGTGATGTGCCCGTGTGTATTAACCAAAGGTCTCTCAGCCAACATAAAGTCCACGGAGAGAGAAAGACAGAAGAAGAAAAACAGGGGTGGCACTTTCCAAGAATACGGTTTACTCTGGGGGCACATGATTTTTTTAAAGCATTAGAGACAGATTCCAGTGTTAGTTCTGAGATCTGTTACATATGTTTGACAAACTATTATCTTAAAATGAATATCGTATAAAAATCACCCGTTTAAATTCTAGTCTGTCGCAACTTCGAATTGACAGTGTTTGTCAAGCTCAACCATTCAGCCCTGTTATAATTACAATATTACATTCTTTTTAATAAATGTTGTGTATTTAAATGTAATGCTTGTTAATTGTCTGTTGTTGAAATTACAACCACATATACACTTTTAAGACTTCAAAGCTGACATCTATTTGCCTCTCTATCGCCATCTCTGTTTGAAACATAAAATTGCAAAGTTACTTGTAGCGCTTTTTTCCTTAATATGCTTGAAAGTTTCAATTTAAAACAACTGCTGTAAGCACAAGCCTCAAACTCCTCCCATTCCAGCACCCATACATTTGATTTAGATTCTTCCTTCTGTTTTCAGACGTGAACTGACCAAAGACGAATGAAGTCAAACTGACATTTCACACAGAATCTGACCCGACAGCTCCAATTATAAATCATTGTTGCAACCATTGTAAAACGGGGTAAGGAGACAATTTTAAACACTGATCTATGTCATTTTTATTCGTTTTTGACAATGACTTTTGGATTGCAGCTTTAAACTATATTTACACATGTCCTATGTTTTATATAATACTTAGTTTGTGAATACTATCTGCTATGGTAGGTGAACATTTTCTGAATTTCAGGTGCCTTCTTTGACTGGCACTTTGTTTAAAATGGCTTCATTGTTCTGGTCCTATTTTGTAAGCTAATCGTGAAACGTGCCAGGCAATGTTTAAAAATGAAGAAAACATCACTGATGAGGTTAATGAGTATATTTACATGTTTAATAAACAAGCAAAAAACACAACATGAACAGATGGCATGAACTGCACTCTTCCTGTGTATTAAACAGTGAGGTATGATAATGGAGAGCAAATTAGGCTTCAGGCAAGTGACTCCTTGTTTATGAAAAGACAGGAAAGTGGATCCAAATGCAGGGATGGGGGAAGGTGGAGGAAGATCTCACTCACCCGTGCTGAGGGCCAGTGCAGGCCCCACGCTCTTCTCCGGCAGCATGTTCTTCATGCGATTCGCCTCGTCTGGGTGGTTGAAATGGAACAGAGATTTACCCAGACAAAGACTGCACCCTGAGGAGAACCAAATTACACACAGTCATTTTAACATTAAAAAACATTCAAGACACTGTAAGGAAACGAAGCATTAACAAATCATGAGTTTAGACAAACAAGCCCAGAAGGTCTGGTCAACATTAACTCGAGCGCTAGAATTATGACCAAATAAAGTTACATAAAAATACAGTATTCTAAAGAACTATGGTAATGACGTTTTCAACATTTTTCCCCTTTTGTCTTAATATGAATTCCATTCAATTAGACAGAGAGAGAGGGAGAGAGAGAGGCAGACAGACAGAGACAGTCTTAAGTGAAAAAACAGATCAAGAAAAGGCCCAGGTTTCAGAAGTCTCTTCTGAAGTCCACTGAGTCTTTCAGACCCTGAAGTCAGGGTCACATACTCTCCTCTCTCATTCTGTCTCTTTCTCTTCTGTTTTGTTCCTGAGTCTGAGCTATAGTCTGGGTTGAGATCTGTCCCAAGAAGTGAATCTATCTTAACCTGACAAAACAAACATTTGGAGATATTCTAAATTGGAAAAACACGACATAAACAATAACAATTCTGAAAAACAGATTTACTTATCGTTTCTACAGTATTTATAATGAACTTCATGAATAAACAATAGAGTTCCAAAGTATGTTGTCATTTAGATGTCAAGATAAGTGTGTGTGTGTGTGTGTGTGTGTGCGTGTGCGTGTGTGTGTGTGTGTGCGTAGTAGGAAGAAAGACAGAAAACAGAGGAATGTATTACACAGGCAGATATAAAAACAAACATGTTTTTGGGAGCTAATTGAACATGAAACATCACTCCTCTATTCCCATAATACCCTCTCCTCCGTTGTTCAATATGTATACATCTCATATGTAATTAAATACTTCACAAAAAGCATGCAGTAAGCACACATGGTTTCCTGAAGCATGCATAAACACAGACATTTCTCGGTAGCCCACTCCTGCAGTCTGTGGCTGCCTATGAGGACTCTGGGCAGGAAGTGGGGGATCGTTTTACGCTGTCAGCGACACAATCCTTCACCATGAGTTCACCATCTCCAGCCACCTGAGAAAGCTCTGGCTTTCCTCTAAGCCAACAATGGGGCGAGTCGATTGTCTTATACAGAGAGAAATGGGGGCACCAGTCAGCAAAAAAAAATCCTACATCATGCTCCATATGGTAACAGTTATAGCTGCAATCAGTCAATTTGCATATCAGTTGTTTAATTGCACTTAAACAATGTTGTTGGAAGGAGGTGATGGAGGTACATCAGCTGATATGTTATTTTAGTTGTGGATCTCTTGGATGTGCCAAATTCTCAAGTGTGTTGCGATGTGTCTCTCACACTCTCTCCGTCATTGGCAGACACTAACATTCAGACATGGAAACCCACCCCCTCCCTCCCTCTCCCTCTCCCTCCCTGGCAGACTCATATCACTTGAACAACAAAGTGCCGCAGTGTACAATTACATACAATATGTCTCCACAACAGTATCGTGTAATGTAATCACTGCTCTCTGAAGTTTAACAGCTTGCTTGAGTTTATAGTCTTGGGAAAAGACTGAAAGTGCTTGCCACTAAACTCTGGGATTTCCAGCTCTATAGAGCCCACAGTCTTTCCGAGTCTAAATGATTTTCAGCTCCTGTCAGACTATCAGCACGAGACGCCTGCCAGAGTGATAAAGCGTGTTTAAAGAGAACGAACTGTTGTGTGCCTTAATATTAATAATAGTTTTCCATCTTTAAGCTATCTGCAAATAACAGCTATAAACTTCACTGCAAGCTCAACATTAAAAACACAATTATTCACACCATTTTTTCCACCAATAAATCTGCTCCCAATGTAATCCCGAAAGCTAGAGTTTGACCAAAATAGCATAATTATGACAGTTAATCTTACTATTTCCACAGCCATGTGTACATTTTTGAAGTGCCTAGTTTCACATTAACAGTTTTGTTGTAGTAACATTGACTGTAATATTTTGGCACTAACTATGGTTACCATGGTAAATGTTTGTGAGGCTCACCCTTGATGCCTCAACAAAAATTAGAATAGAAATACTGTCTTACAACACAACAGAATATGCACTGAAATGAAACAGAAAACGAGCACATAGCAGCTGAACAGATTAGGAAGGCACCATGTTACCGGTGATGATGTTTATCCTGTCTTCACTACTATTTGCGTTAATATATAAGGATTATGCGGGGTTAATACATCAATGTGTTCTCGTGCGCTGCTTTTCACCGCGAAGCAAACACAGACGCTGCATCTGTTTATGCAGTATTGATCGGTGTCATTGTGTGTTTGTCAGTCTAAAGTTCCTTCCGTGTACATAAACTACAGTTTACACTATTTTAAAAATGCGCAAAACGCGCACATAGCGGTTTGGAGCTATTGCGTTTAGGTGTCGGGGTTTCATTTTGTAACAACCAATTTACTAAGAATTAAATTCAAAATAACACTATCCGACAAGCCAGACTAATCGTACTAAAGCCTTTAAGCTCTTTAAAGATCTGTAAGTAACTTAAAAAGTTTGATTTCATTTGCAAGAATAAAACTAACCTTTGTTTAGCGTCTCATTGACGAAACCTCTAGAGAAGAGTGATGCGCGGTCTGTCTCTCTCTGTCCGGGCAGTTTTGCATGACAAAGACGCCAGACGCGATGCTGAGCGCGGTACTGCACGGTAAGACCTTGGCCGTGTCTGCGGACACTCCTCCTCTCCGCGGGGACGCGCCTGAACGCAACTCTGGCTTTTGACTGATCGGGAACGCGCTTCAGTATAACTCTGCTTTTGAGTGATGTGGGACGTGCAAACTTAACCCAAATATGAATGCTCAACTTGCCTTAGACATTTCTCAAAACTCTGACTCACTTTTTTATCTGCCTTCTACATGTTGCATCTCGCTGGTTAAACTCACAATCTGTTTAATTCAAAACTGGATTGTAAGACTCTACAATCCCCCTTCTAACTGTGACCAATGTCTTTAAGTCTGGGAACAATTTTCACAGCATCTCTTACACTGGGAGTTATATATATGTTAGCCAACAGAAACAAAATCATGTTTTTTCATCTGAAAGTACTCTATAATTATATAGGTCCCACAGCTGGCTCAGACACCCTATATATGTATATATATATATATATATATATATATATATATGTGTGACTACATAAAACCGATACTGTAGCATAAATCAGTCCTGTAACCATCTCTTTCAGTCCAGTAAGAATCAGTTTTTATGCTCAAATCTAATTAGCAGCTGCAGAAATCCTTAAACATTTTACAAGCGTTATAAAACAGATCTGGCGATTCCTCTCTGCTTATCAACAAAGTCTCTGGGCCGTCCAAACCAAGCTTTTGTGTGTGTTTGACCGCTTGCAGGTTTTTTTATATGTGACCTTGTATTATAGCCATGATCAGAGAGTGCACTTGCATATTTTCCATTGTAAAGTTCCCTTCGTGTAACAGTGTGGTGTTGGAAGAAGGAGGGCTGGAGAGAGAGAAGACAGACCCTCCCCCTGCCGCCCAGCGGGCACTCATCAGGTCTTCATCAGTCTCAGAACTGCAGTTGCATCATGAGGAGGGGGTGTTGGACTGCTGCCCGGCAACTCTGATTGCTTCCAGACCTCGGTTACACGTTTCAACACACTTAAACAGACGTTCCTCATATTCCCAGATTCACATACACATACAACTACACTTAACTTCACGCACATATAAACAATCCGATTCATTTTTAATTCCCTCATAATTTTAGATAGATACCAGATGTCTTTGTCTCACTTATTAACTCAAAAACTGAGAGACATGAGTCTAGAACACAGCAAGATCCCAGCTAATAGGGAATGTTCTCTGAACATTGGGTAACGTTCTATCAAAGTTCTCTCAAAGCTATCAAAAACATTCCTGCAGTAACGTTAGCAGGACGTTATACATTATATCACCCTATATCACATCCTTACAGAATGTGTTTGAATAATGTTCTTATAATCAAGCAATAACGTTAATACAACATCTACAAAACTAGATGTTTTGAATGTTCCTTAAACTTTTATAATAACATTTAAAGTTTCGTTAATTCAAGGAAATGTTAGGGAAACGTTCTTACAATCTAAAATGGTTAGCTGGGATAATGATTAAATCATTAGGAATGCTCAGTCATGTCTGGTGGAGACACATGAAACAGTGAGTAATATTGGGTAACATCTGTTTTGAAATATCAATAATGTTAGTCTGGCTTTCTTTAACCTGATAAAGGAAATTGCAGATCTGTTTATGCCTGTGTATATCTTCTGTCCCCTGTGAGCACTCTAAATATTTAACTGAGTACTTGAGAACACAGAATAAAAGTGCAAAAAACAAAGCACAAACAATCTTGGGCAATAGAGTGAAATACAGAAGGATGAGAGATTGAGAGAGGAAAAAAGGAGGGGTGTGTGACCAATCAACTATTAAATACAACATTCTCTGGAAGTCGAGTCACACAGAAAGTGTGTGAGCTCATATCGCTCTGATCGGTAACACAGAGAGGAAAAGAGAAAAAAGAGAACCAAAAAAAAAACAAATGAGTTTCCCACAGGAAAAGTTATTTCTCAGAGGGTGCTCCTTTATAGCTCAGGAGACTTAACCAAGTTTCATTTTAGCCTAAACTTTGTCTCAGACGTTTCTCCTAAAATGGCTTCACATCATACAGTATACACATACACATACAGTAAGACAATAGAGCTATGAAACTAATGCGGATAATTTGATGAGGAATACTGAAAACTCTGGCTTTTGATTGAAGACCTGGCAAATCTGAGCACAGTTTAAGATCTCCTCTAGGAGATAAAAGAGAGATTACTGAAGTCTTTTCTCAGGAGAGAAGCTGAGCAGTGCCAGACATCAGATATTTGCTCTCTCTCTTCAAACTGTTTGACAACTAGAGGAAACTTTTTAAATATTAAAGATCTCATTTGTGATTTTTCTGTCAGAAAGATTGTGTACAGACTCTGCTAAACTTAACAAAAAATCAAACGACTGAGAGAAAAAAGAAAGAGAGAGAGAGGAGAGAGAGAGAGAGAGAGAGAGTGGGCAAGAGTTATTCTTGTGGTGTGTCAGGCCAGAGTGATATCAGTGTCCAGGAAGTCATTCGGTGCTGTTGTTTGTTGTGATTTCTTTCTGGGCAAACAAAGTTAGATTCACGGAACCTGCTGAGTGGCTGAGTAAGACATTATATAGTTGACCTCCCCTTATAACTGTGACCTCTGGACACTTTTAGACATGAAAGCTGGACTTCAGCACTACTAAAGAATAAATAGGTTACCCAAACCTGTAGGCTGACCTGGAATATATATACGATATGCACAAGTTACATAAGACTACTTAATTTGTGTGTGTGTGTGTGTGTGTGTGTGTATATTACCATGTGTTAGTTTGGTGGGTTTGGTGACAGGAATTCCATCTAGACTGCACATATTTCCATAGGGGTGTAAAGTAATAACTCCATCCCTGTTGATGATGTCACAGTGGTGCAATCGAATCCCTGGATCGTTGTGTGCTAAATCTGCATCATCACAGCCAATCCATGTTAACTCTGTAACACAGTCATGAATCTGGAATAAACTGCCTGGACTGCACAGGAATGAAGACGTTAAAAGCAAAATTAAAGAAAGAGAGAGAGACAGAAAGAAAGTCATCACTCTGGTAACCCCCATATAAAATAGCTCATATTAACTAATTTTCAAATATTCAGGGCTGATATTGGCTAAAGTTTAGTTCAGCCATCTTGAACTCAGTTTAATGAATTACATTATTCTGATCTAACTCAAGGAATATTTCCTGTGCAGATTGTGGAAATTCTGAACTGCAAGGCTGCCATGAGGTTAAAATGTAACACACCCTATATGGCAGAGTAAATTATTTTCACGATTTTTGCATTAAGTGAAAACCGATGAGCAGCCAAGAGAATTCTGGGAAAGTAAACACATGTAAATAATGAGTCAGTACAAAGACTGTCTGGGTGCATGTTTTGTGTATACTTGACACACACACCTTTAGTTAGTGGTATCAAAGTTATAGAAAAGCTGAGACGTTCACTGCCCAAACTGATCAGGTAGGGTGTGGCTGCACACACCTTTAGGCCACTCCCAGTCTCAATTACATCCAACAGGGTTTCCTGAGGATGAGAGCAAGGGATTCAATACTGTTACTGCTTACAGTATAAAATAAGACAAAACTAAGTTGCCATTATATTTTCTTCGTTCACACAAGCGTCTTACTAACAAAGTAGTCACAGATGTTTGTCAAACTATCTATGAACATGGTTCGTTAAGTAAGACAAATAAATACTTCTTGTCTTAATTATAAATTGTATATATATATTACTTTATCATTTAGTGTGATTTAAGTGTCTAAATACATTTTGGCTCTGCTATGAGTACACATCTGCAATTCAAATTATATATTCTCTGGATGGTCCATCTCAGGTACAGCTAAAGTAAAACAACCGCTCAGAGTCATGGTAAAGCAATTAAGTTTTATAGTTGTTAAAGTTTTTATAGCTCTTTAAATGCAGAGAAAAGACCCCTTTTGTCCTATACACTCGTTGTATTGGAAAGTGGGTTTAGCTGGTCCATCTTTAGCTCTGAATGAGATTCATAGATGCAATATAATCACAGACACAATAATGCTACCGGTTTTGGAAAAGACTATGGATGAATGTTTGTCTAGGATATTCTAGGACAAAGCAAAAGAAAAGTACATGCAGTGGAGGGCGCAGGGAAAAGAGGCCCAGCCGAGAGGCCTTACTATAAATTGTCATGATGGAAAAACAAATAATTGGAGTACTATGGTTATATCTTGAGAGGGCATGGGATCGGTAGCCAAAAACGCAAGCACAGAAACCCATGAAATCAGGGCCAATTAGCTAAACCAACCAATGTACCCGTCTGATTACTTTAAACACAAAGTGCAAAGAATTATGGGTAGGTGGTCACTATATACATAAAATTCAGGAGCTGGCTTTAATATGCATATTCTTTTACTTCTTTTACATGAAAAAATAGATGTTAAATATTTGTCCATGCGACACTGTGTGCCAGAATAAAGTTTATGGACCATAAGCATAAAATGCCTTTATTAAAGGCAATAAAGAATTCTTTCTGTTAACTTTAAACAGCTCAAAACCAGACATCGCTTCATGCAGTAATAAAGACCACAAACTAACAATAAATCACAAGTAATCTAGAATCATATTCCCCCAATATTGTGATGTTTATCCGGGTCGTCTAAAAACTATAGACGTAGCAGATCTGCTCTGGGATCTTTAACCCACAAGTTACCCTTGTTCTCCAGCTGGCTGGATTTCTGGGTGTTTCCTTTTGCTCCTTCGGGAGGAAGTGAGGATCAGAAACAGCTGAAAGTGCTCGACTCTCTCTCGTCTCCATATTTCTCAAATTGAGGTCACTGGGCAGGTCCGTCCGACCAATAATAAGAAAAGGCCATTGATAAAGAAACCGATTACTTGACTCAAGAGTTGATAACCTTTAATGACAGTGAGCTCAAATTCTAGAAAAAAATCATTTCTGACCCAACAACCTTGTCGTACGTCATCTGCACGTCATCTGTGACTATGACCGTGAGCCCTCAGGGGTCACATTCACTGTGTAACAACAGCAGTATAAAGAGCATTTTTTGGCATGACTGTGTGCGTTATCTCCAAATCTTTTCCCATAAAATAAAATGAACAATTAAGGCTTCTTAGTACATAACTGCGACATCTTAAAACAAACCCATTATCTACTAATATATAAACTGCCTTTGGTTAAAAGGAAAACACATCTTGGCACCAAATAAGATAATGAAACAAACCTGTCTATTTCATTGCAGATTAGTGTTGAAAAATGCAATGTTTCAAGTCTATCTATATCTGCTATTTTTAAAGGGCTGCTTTCCCACAAGACCAAAAGGAGTCAATTATCAGTGTCATTTAATAATAGTCTAATTGGTGTCAAGGGACTCAGTGGAGAACAAAAAAGTTCTACTTTTATCACAGTAATATCAAATTCCTCATGTACTGCACTTCCAGATCTCTGTGCCTTTGGGAATTTTCTGTAAGTGGAACCAGCTTAGAGGTTTACTTGACCATGTTTCCAGGGTTCACCTCACTCCTATGTGCTACACTTCACTGGACCAGACCTTGACCATTTAGAAAACTACAAAGTCAACTACAACCTACGGTCCAATTTCACATACTGATGGAAAATTAATAAATTAATACAGAGTCTGTATGTTTGTTGATATGAATCTTACCTCTGCTGGGATGCAGCGGGCGGTGTCGCTCATGTCAGATCGCAGATTTAAACTGGACCGCATATTAACTCCTGTGTATTTCCTTTGATCACTTATTTCAATCACCCTGCCGTATCTCGGTTTCCTGTTTAATTAACTGTGTATCTGTAGTGATATAACACCGCAGAAACACGGCTGAACGAGCTGGAAACGTTGACATTTCAGTGCCTTTTCATTTAAATACCCAAGAGGAGTTCACGTAAACAGACAGAGGCGATCAGCCCCTCAACAAACTCTTGAGATTAAGCTGCTGTTTAAGGGCAGACAGAACTCTACAGGCATGACCGATATATAAATATATATTATACATCATTTTGACAAACCAAGAACAGCTTCTAGATGTAGACTGCAGTTCACGTGTACTGTTATTATTAAATACATTTTAACTCATTAGAAAACCACCACAGAAAAGATCAGAGATGACTATAAAAATTTAGCACTAAGCAGAGTTACGGGTGCTAAATATTTAAACAAAAGGAAACATCGCCATCTGTTGGTTATATATTGTCACGTATAAAAATGGTAAACGACTTGGACTCGTCGTCCTTCAACAATGCACTCAGTCCCATATAAAGAAATAAAATGAGGTAAATTAGTATAGAGGAGTTGGGCAGGAGGAGAGATGCCGAAAGAAACGTCACTGGCCTCAGGTAGGCGGGTGCTTGTGTGATGATTGACAGGACAGAATGACGACGCTCCTGCCAACTTCATTTAACAACGTCATTTATTCACGTATCCGAGTGCAACATGCAACACATGCAACATTTCGACATCAATAACATTACACCTCAGCAATTAGTAAAAAATTTAATTAAAAAATCATTTGATTTTGCATGTGTGTCTCTGTGCCAGTGTGAATCTTGTAATGCAATTATAAAAGAGACAATTCATCTCATGAACTGTACAAATTCTTTATTTTATTGTAATATAAATAATTTAATGTATGTAAGACCATATGATACTATATTTAAAGATACAATAAATGTATTTTTATGGGTGAAATAACACCTTGTGAAATGGCAAATACCATTCCAAACAACTTCAAAGTCAAACTGAGCATGTGCAAGTTTTCCACAAAATAGGAGTGTTCCTTTTCCTTTATATTTTCCCTTAGTTTTGCTTATCCTGCGTAGAGGATAGTGACATTTTATCTCACACTGAAAAGTATCAAATATAAGAGTGTATATACAAGCCCTTACCTTTAGTAAAGAGTATACCAGACACACAGCTTTTAAGAAGCACAAATGCAGCATATAGAGTTCCATCCCTGACAGACTGTAACACATTCTTAATTCCATTTACCAATACAGCGAAATCTCTCTCTCTCGTGTGCGCATGTGTTCTGAGTGTGCGAGTGCAAGTGAGAAAGGGGGAGAGAAAGACTCTTGTGGACATATCAATTAAACCGGTAAATAATTAACCAGCTGGTGCATGAGTGGACATTTAGTGACAAGAACTGGTCTGGTCATGGTAACAGATGCAGTTAATCAGAGAATAAAACAACAGGTGAAAAGAACACACAGATTAATTTAAAATTTGTTAAATAATTACTAACTGTACTAAAACAAAACGGGCAGTGTGAGGGTTATGGAAAATGAATGACACATTTTAATAAGAATAAATAACAATTTAATTAATGGTTTCGTTTTCAGAATAAATTACAGGAAAAAACTGTTAAGGCGCCATTAAAATACATAAAATGTTCTATTTAAACATTTTTCTGCATATCTTACGGCAAATGCTAAGACTGCATAGCAATAACAGTGCTGTCATTCAGAAAGCCCATTGTTTGGTTTGTCAACTTTTAGGAACTTTAGTCGTCTTGAATGTTTTGTTGAACTTCTTGAATGTTTTTCTCTCAGTAAATTCCTCTCTCCATGGTTAACTGCGGCTACCTGAAGGTTGTGACATAGGCTTATTTTCGGCTTGTGGTTCTTCTGATGGTTTGGCTATGAAAAACACAAGACATTACAAGTTAAAAGATGTCTACAGTTCATCATATATTTTGTGAACTTCGAAGAACAATTTTCATGAATCTAAGTTCAACTATTTACACCCTGAAAACAACATGTTTTCATGTATTTTATACAGTTTTTTCAAGTTTTATGCAGTTACTGGTACATATTAAGTATTTCTTCATATGTTTCACTTGGTATTGCTCAGCCACACTAGCTGTTTAAAAAGAGTGATTATAACAAACAGTACGATACCTGCGTTCATGCTTTGCATCTCTTCATCTCCCGGTGAACCTTCTTGAGTCTTTTTTGATTTAGCTGCAAACAGAAACATCGTGGAATGTTTATATAAACTAAATCTATACACAGTGTCCATGTTTAATATTAAACACCAGCCTACTAGGAATATGGATTATTATGGACTAAAGTATTATAATGAAATGACAATGAGGACAATGTGTACTTATCCTCTGTTCACTGCATTACCTTTATATCTTTTTATTAGTAAAGTTATTGCAAGAAGAGCCAGTAGGCCCACAAAAACCCCCAACATCCACAGATTATATGTAGAAGACTCTGCAAAGAGACAGAAAGGGAGGCCGGGTTTTAAGACATGTTGCTATTGAATTGAAACTGCCTTAACATTCCAGCATGTAGTGAATTAGTCCGACATTTCAATTAGTGGATGGATGAATACATGGATCAATGGATACCTTTTCCATGTTTGGGGGCTGTAATATCAACACTGGTGTCTACTCGATGTCTCGTATTTCCCCCTGAGAACACACATGTGTAGATTCCAGAATGATCTGAGCCAACAGGGTTCTCCAGGTTAAGGGAACCATCCCCTTTCAATGCTTTGTCGTCCTCCAGTTCTACGTGATCTAAGAACCTGGAGGTTTTACTTGTCCGACTATCGTACATAAGGACATCTGTGGTTTTGTTTCCTTTTGTGACAGTCCAGACAAGTGTGGAAAACTGAAGGTTCTTGGGAGCCTTGCATGGTATGAGCAGGTCTTTTCCTTGAGAGCCAGTAATTGCTGTGATGTACAAGGGGAAAAATAGAAAGATAATTATATACTATCACCCTTTAGCCAAGAAGGTCATTCCAGACTCTGAGTTTTGTTAAAGTTGAAGCGTGTAACTTGTATATCAGTGTTAAAATATTTTCCCAGCTCGATATTCTGACAGGAATATGAGTCGAACATTTGTAGTGGTGCTGCTTACTTGCTTAACTGCTAACTTGCTAGCTTTTCATCATATTATAGTTCTTAAAGCTGCAATTCATAACTTTTTAAGGTTAAAAATAAACAAAAATCAGTTATTGAGCAAGTACATGACAGATCATTGTTCAAAACTGTCTCCTTACCTCATTTGCAACAGCATGTTTATAGTAATGATTTTTATTTTATTTATAATTGTCGGGTCCAATTGCCTGAAAAATGCCATTTTGGCTTCATTTTACTTCAATATACATAAAGAAAAGTATGTAAAGTAACCTGAAATCTTTCAAACAGAGACACCACTAGAGGTAAAGGTACAGATTGCAGCTTAAAATTGTTGTGTTTTACCTTGTAGCTGTAACGAAGCCGTCCATGTCTGTGTGCCATATTTGGAGGTGATATTACACACATAAGTGTGATCAGAACTGGTATTGTGCTGTTTAACAACACTCTCAACAGAATAGAGGCCGTTCTCATCAGGAAACACGTGGGTGTTCGGCTGCAGGGTGTCAGGAGTGGAGCTGGGCTCTGTGGTCCACTGTACTGTTGGTGATGGGTAGACATCTTTGGTAGAGCACTGAATTAACCCAGAGGGGCTAGTGTCAATGGAGATTGTTCTGATGGGAGCTGAAAGAAGTTAAAGAAGTTTATTTGTATGGACCTTTTGTCAGAACACTAATAATACATACAGGAAACAGTAGCAAAGATCAGAAAAACAAGACCACATGGCAGGCCAGACTCTGGTTACCCACATAAACATATGTTAAAGCACGTGTACTAGGTTTTTTGCACCACACTGAATTTCTGGGAGGTCTGTGCAGAGCAGTGAAAATAGACAAAACAGTTAAAAATTCTCAACGCTTCCTTATTAAATAAAAACTAATAGACGCGCTTTCCCACATGAGTGGGCGGAGCTTCCCCGACGACTATGAACGTCGGCCAATGAAAAACCCTACAGGATATTAAACATACAATAAAAGTAGTTTTTATGATTTTGATGACGAAACAAACCTTCCACTGCGACTACAACATATGTCTGAGGTGCATCGTTGACCACGCATTTATATCGTCCTTTATTCTTGATTCCTATATGTTTCAAAAACAGCGTGGCGTTGCCATCAGTAAAGCGGTCATCATACAGCCGCGTGTTGCCGTTGCTGAGCGGCTCTCCTCCCTGCTGAACGCTGAAGATTAGCGACTCCTGCTGGTACCACTGAATGCTCGCAACAGCCTCAGTGGAAGTCAACGAGCAGGGCAGAATACAGCTCTCCGAAAAGACGCAGGTCACTCGAACCTCTGGAAATGAACAAAGCTTTGAGATATTTTTACATATATCAGAAGAAACCAGACTGAAAACGTTGTTACAATATAAAAAACAAACCCAAACGTATGACATATGAAACCTAGAAGTTACAACAAATAATTTTAGACCTTTCCACAGGACTAAATACCTTTATTAATTAGCTTTAACCACAATTTTTAGTGGACGTATGTATTAGATTAAGTTAGTTCCCATGATACAGATCTCATATTATATACATTTTAGAATGTATCATTTAAAATCCTGCTATCATCCAATAAATATGCTTGGTTTAAATATAACGTAACTATCTACATATAATATTTTGTTGAATATTTATTTACCTAAATATCTAAATATATTATCTAATGCAATGACGTTCTCAAAAGCAAATTTTATATTTTAAAATCATGCTTATATAACTTTTATAACAGGCATTGGTGATAAGATATGTTTTCATCATATGCAATTCTGAGTGAATCCTAGTTTCCAGAACACACACTGAGTGGGAGTGCATGTGTACTCTACATACATACCTGTGCCCTCATAGTACACAGCATCAGTTTTCTCTTCTCAGAAACAGTGCATTCTTCTGCCCTTATTTGCCGCTAACACTTTTCTGTGGGCGATTACATTTGTACACTCACCCATAACAAACAATCCAATTTCACTGTAAGAGGCCATTTGTTAGTAATGACCATATTTGACTGTGATTGTTTACCATTCAACACACTCACTCTGACTCACAAAATCCTCTTCTAGAAAATGGTTTAACACAAAACAAATTGAGCAGTGGTAAGTGTACTATGGGGGCTGATCATATTGTTTTCACACTGGTACTGACTGAGATTCTGTCAAATGTCAAATTCGAATCTAGATCAAGATTTGAGACGTTTGGCACAGATAACTTTTTGTGGTTTGCCACCATCCGAGACCTATATTGTGTCTGTGTGTGTTTGTAATAATCACGTGAATGATCTCTGATTGGTTACACTCATGCACTTCTGTTTCTGTCATATCTTGTTATATGCAACATGAAAGAGTCTGTTACACAGAGTCTCTGGAGAGATCATGACTCAGCTAAATATTCACAATGACAGTGAACGCTTAAAAAAGCATAGGCAAAGTTTCTATAGTGAACAAGACATTCTATTTTATAGTCAAACAATAAATAAGAACAATAGTGACGCAGTTTAAAATACCAAGACAAACTATTTGGACACTTTCTGGTTGTCAAATAATATGGGGCCTCTTTGGGGCCTCTGGAATCATACGTCTATTAATAATTCTATTCATTAAAAGTGATTTAAAAAATGTAAAGAATAAATATACAGCCATTTGTGTGCAGAAGCCACATGGTTTGTAATCTTTAACAGAAAGATCGGCAGTTCTGTGGTTTAAGTGGGTATTATTGTATTCTTTTGATGAAAGAATATAAAAGTCACATATACTGTTCACAGCTAATCTCTTTATGTCTGATATACAATTATTAGGTCAGCATGTGAAACTATGAGATCAGACAGAGAGCAAACATGATGGTTAAGGCTGCAGGGTATTTACATTTGGTCAGTCTAATTGCAGCACTGGAGAGAACTCTGGAGAATCTACTTAACTAGAAAATGTGTCTGTGCCTGATCTTCCCAACATTCATTCCTCATTCGTAACGATGTTTCCTGGCATCTTCTCAGTTTAGCTGTTGTGACGTACAAACTTTTTGCAACTGATGTTGATCTAATGGAGTACGAATGTGTGCCAGTAAGCACCCCAATAAAACGGGCAGGTACAGACCTCAAAGCTGATACAGTAAACAGAAAAATGAAAAGGAAAGCCATTAACCTCAGATAGCTTATTTATAAAGAAACTGAACTGAAGCTTGATTTGATCAAAGAAAGTGGTATATACAATCTGGTACAGCGTGACCGTAACTTTAAACCTAACAATCGTTGACAAACTGGAAAAAGAAAAGTGTTTGTAAAAAAACAAATGTAAATAAAAGCTTACCTGGAATCTTACACTCCACTAGGGAAAGAATCCACAGAAGAGTACAAACAGCATAATGTACCTTTGACATTCTCTCTGTGAATGTGTAAAGCAAAGAGAGAGAGCGAGAGAGAGGTGTGGAACTAAAGTAAAGTGTAGACAGAAGAAAAATGACTGTGAACCATCAAAGAGCCTCTCAGGGTGAAATCAGACCTTGATCCTCTTCTCCACTGCTTAAATGGCAGATGAAAGACAGATGAAAAAGTTGCTCCTGAATATAAAAAGAGGGAGAATTTGTTGCTAAGGTGTCTCCTGACTATGTCAGAGTGGCTGTGTGAGTTTGTGGATATGAATGACAGAGTGTGTGTGTACGTGAGAGAGAAGGAGAGAGAGAGTGCGAGAGTGTTGGTAGACAGTTTTCCACGCCTCCTTTATAGATCATGAACTGAGTCACTAAACTTTTTCCTGCTACCCCCTAACCTACAACACTTTAAGATAAACTCAAATCCCCACAAGTCAGTCTTTTTGAAGGTCCATCTGTTTTCTTAACACCTTGCTCGTTGTTGAGTGTTTGCTGAATATGGAAGTGAGGACATTTTCCTGGCAACCTTCTTACCAAACGTGGCAAACACTAAGTGTTTCGTAACTCTGACTTACGACTTTGTGAGTTGTGCTCTCAGTAATGTATTGCAGTAACCCTACTGAGTTATGATTTAACGCCAGAAGCTGAAACGTGTTTCCTTCCTGAAAGAGTCAGACAGATTGCTCAGGCCCAATAACATTATTATTTTCTGACAGACATTTCACACACCTTTTGGCATCAGGGTGGAAGTTTGTAGTATTGTTTGTAGACAGCCTAACATGCGGGTTTACAAATGTATTGACTTGAGGTGTCAGTTTTACTTGACTGAATTGATCTGCTGCCCTGGAGCTACAGCTGATGACATGGCGGCAGTGGTTAAGTTCTGCCACTGGGGGGCAGCACAGAGCACAAAGTCCAGTAGATACAAACAACATGCTGTTAGCCAAAGCAAACCAATTAATTCAGCTGCTGCCTTGGCAACATCCCCATGCCAGCTTCTACAAAAGTCTTGTGCTCTGCCACAAGTGTCCAATAGGGGCATCAGATGGATATTAACAACCCAAACAATAAGTCATGTATTATTTGACCACAAGAGGATGTTTATTGGTGTTGCTAAACTTACGTTGATGGTAGAAATTCACAGTGACTGTAAAATAGCTTTTAATATCTAATGATGAATGATCTAAACCAAGGGTGTCAAACTCAGCTCCTAAAGAGCCAGTGTCTACAGAGTTTCAGCCCTAATTAAAAACACCTGAACCAGCTAATCAAGGTTCTCAGGATCTCTAGAAACTTCCAGGCAAGTGTTCTGGAGCTGGTTGGAGCTAAACTATGCAGGACACTGGCCCTCAGGAGCTGAGTTTGACACTCCTGATCTAAACAATGAAGAATGATGTGCTATCAGTGTAAATGAGCAGCATCTTCCATAGATACACAGTGAGGCACATGAACATCACCCTTAGATGGCATCACTCTGCCCTTAATCAGTTTATAATCCCAGATTAGAGAAGCATGTCACTGGAATTACTGCTCTAGTGCACTTCTACAATTTTATTATTATCCATTTTGTTCCATGGACCCTCACACTTATGTTTAAGATGAACTCCAAAAACACACACTCAAATATTCCTGGGTACATCTCAACACCATTCCCAGAAAACAACGCTAGCAGGTTTTTATAACCAACCTGGTTTTAGAGATGGTACTAGTATTTTCACTCTCCCCCTGGAGTTTATAGGTTACTGAAAGATTCCAGCAGCTGCGTGTAAAGAGATTAGGAAGGAAATAATGTTGTTCTTTTGTCATTATAGATATAAATTAATGTTTGGTTTTAATCAGGAGGAGGGGGCAGAGGGAAACCATGAAAAACACCATGTCAGAAGAACTGACAGGCTTTTAGGCAGGGTGGGGTGAACCGTGGGAAACAGACTGCTGGTCATGCATACACAAGCACACCAACAGAGCCTGAAGTCATGTTTCTGGGATCTTTAATGGCAGGATCATGTAAGTATTCCTGTCCAGCATGGATCTATGGGCTGTTGTGAAACCCCACAAGGCAAAAGGGGTGCTGGGTAAGGTGTCCCTCCTCTGTGACAGGGAGCATCTCTTTATTTCTCCCTGGATCAGAACCTGGAGCTCAGGCCTCGGCCATGAACTTGGTTTCTCCGGCACTGAGGCTGATGTGCCTGGCCTGGCTGTGACACATCCCTCAGCTTAAAGGGACCAATGCTCCAAACCACCGCAGACACAAGGACCTGGGTTAAAACACCAGACACAAGCATGGAGGGTGAGGACAATTGTGTCACTGTTCTTCTGGCTGTGATATATTTAAGCATGTTTAGCAGCTCTGATAAATGAATAGATCTGATAAAAGGTGATAGATCTGCATGGTAGTTTGTATATGGTATTTCATGAGTGTACAGCAGCTTATCTGGAAAAGGTCTGCAGTACACTGT
>JAZGTJ010001454.1:0-56164 GCA_036877575.1 Botia almorhae | reverse complement strand
AGAGAGATCTTATTTTCTTTATATATACATCTTGAGAAAAATATTATATTGTACCTCATAAGAGATAAATATATTGTGAGGTACAATATAACATTTCTCTCTTGCCCCTAGTGAATCATTTCAGTATGAGTGTTTGTGATTGTAACAAATTTTCCACTCACTTCTCAGGTTATGTGTGTAGTCTTTGACTGTAGTTTGCACTGACTGTAGACTGTAGGAAAGCTCAGGGGCCGCAGGGTTGCGTCCTTTGCTTCTGTAATAATGGCAGCTATTGTGGTTGTGTAACATGAGGACTCATTCCTCGTTTTCTTCATGGCTCTTAATGAGAGTCCCTCGGTGGCTGTCTCTCTTTTCCTCTCTGGACGCAGTCACCAACCACAGGACCCCCTGCATCAGGGACAAACCAATCCACTGTTACCCATATTCCCCCATTGTTAAATACACTGCGTTTGAGTGAGCCAGGACAAGCAAAAGTATACCTGAGCATGAATTAAATCTTTTTTGGAAAATTCTTAAAATACAACACAAAGCTTTATTTCTTGCAGAGCTTAAGTCTGTCTGGAAACCCTTATTATACAAGATTTGGTCCGCTGTTAGCATTCAAAATGGTTTCAAAAACCTCGATGATTATGTGTGTGCAAATACATAGCCAATGAAACACTCTAATTTACAGATTCAGGCAGTCTGCCCAACTTTGCAAACTGAAAATATACTCTAGTATTAATACTTAAAGTAACAGGAAAGTTTAGATGTAACCTTTAAGCAGTATTTTATCAATACAGCATGGAATGATATAGACATTAATGTTTATATAGCATGAAATGGCAAGCTGAGGGGTCATTGAGAAGTGATCTGAAAGCACAACATTGTTTTCCGATACACAAAGTGTCTGAGATCAAAATGTTACTCGAACTCCAGAGGTGCATATAACAACTTTTTATGGCCACATAAAGTATGACATGAATTGGAGGATTTCAAAACCGCTAAGTACATGTATTACGGTGGAGGCCATAAAATTTTCAGGGGAGGTGATCTAATACTACAGTTTTATTGAAAGTTTATAGGGATTCTTTAGTCATGGAAAACAGAGTGAGCATGTTTAGGGACAAAGAATTATCGTAAAATACCATGTGCTTAATGCGTGCAAGTAGATTTGCAATATGTAATTTCAACGAAACACTTATTTCGAACCTTATTCTACAAGAGTAACCTTGTACTTTGTGTCCACACCAATAAATTTCTTTCTTACATCTTTCCAGTTGCTCATGTTTGCAGGAAAAAAGTATTTAAAATAAAATTTTATAGGGATTGGGGCGGATATTAATTTTTATGTCAGGTACCAGTCTTTAAAAGTAAAATGATTATATTATTTTGCAAATAATACTTAAACCCTAAGTAGATAGACTGATGTTTTTACATTGGCTTGTGGGCAAGTTTTCCTATTCACAACTCTCACATAGAAAAATGAGAAACTGTGCAGTATTTTAGAGCAGAGAAAACTAAGAAGATTTACACTGACTCTAGACATTTCCATGACTTTTGAGATCTTACTCATTTTCATGATGTTTCCAGACCTGGAATCATAAGTTATATAGTTTGCCAATATAATTCCTGGTTTTCAGTGACTGTGGGAAGTAGTTGGTTCTACAGTTGGCTCTCTGAATGAAGGCCAGTGAGCCTTTAGACCTGGACTAAGTGGAAATATCTGTTTATAAACTCAAATGTCAGCAGTCAGATCTGCTTCAAAATCACATTCCTGCCCAGGATGGCTTTGAGATACTTCACAGACATTCATCTAAGCAGCTCGCTGTCCGTACTAACCAACTTCCTTGTTGCTAACCTTGCTGCATGTGCAACATATGGCACATGAGAGAAAATGTTCTGAGGAACATCTCAGGAAGGTGTTTCTGGCTCTTTAATGCATGCAGTAGGAGGGAGGCAGGATGAAAAGATGGTAGAGGCTTCAGGCCAAGAAGATTGGAGATTGTTTCCGGAGTGGGAATATCTTGCTACATTCATTGGACTCCAGGGCGTGTGCACTGATGACACAAATCCATTCTCCTTACCGTGTTAACATGCTGCACTGACATCTTCATGAGCTTAACTTTTTAAAGAGATAGTTCAGCCAAAAATAAATATTCTTCCATCATTTTCTCAACTTCAAACCTGTATGACTCTTTTGCTCAGGAACATACTGTAACATACATTGGTAACCAAACAACAGTGGCACCCATTGACATCCATTGTATGGACTCAAAACAGCAGTTTTATCCTTTAAACCTGAAAATAAAGTTTTTAAATAGTTGATATAAATATGAAAATGAAATATTTACAATTATGCACTATTTTTAGGTCACTATGTAATCAAAAGTGTGACAGTGTGAACTCCTTTGTCCACATTTTATTGCTTCCTTTAAAACATACATTTTCGCTAGTGCATTGGACTTTAGGGCCCCACTAAATTGTGTGCGAATGATTTTGGCTACACACTCTCAAGAATAAGACACCCTGAAGAACAAGACATCCATCTTGGTAAACTTTAGTGTGCATCTTTCTCCAAACTATTCTGCTCTACTCAGGGGGACATTTTCAAACTGCTTACTACTTCCTGCTTCAGCTCAATAGGTTTAGCAGGACACTTTGAGGATTCTGCACAAGAATTCCAAAACATCAAATCTGAAAAGCACATCAGAGCATCTTGTGTGTTTTAAAACGTGAATTGGCTGAATGCATTACAAAAACACAGTTTCTTCTGTTGATACAAATAAACTTCACAGTTGATGCACACACACAAACACATGCGCGCCGATGAACTGGAGGCATTATGTGTGTGCGTGTAAGTCAGAAGGAGAGAGAAACAGAGCGTTGGAGAGACTTAAGCTAATATTATGCAAAAATAGGTTAGAAGTCTCCACAACAACCTGATTTAACCCAGATTCTTCTGTTCTTCCTTGTCATTTAGCTTTCTGTGGGTGGCCACAGTTACCAACGCATTCTCCTGTGACGCACATACTGGAAAGCTGTGAAGCTGTTTTCCAGTGCCTGTAACAGTGCTGGATTCCCTCTCTGGCCTGACAGAGCACTCTCAATGTTTTAACACGCCGCTTGACAGGGTGAGGTTTCCAAACGAAACCTTTCCAGGCTTACAAAAGAGCACAATACTTGTAGGGTGGTACAGTGATGATCTCTGATTTTTGGCACTCTTTATTTTTAAATTCATACTCTTGTCAGGTATTCATGGAAGATACAGGTTTTTAGCTGTATTGAATATAGTGAGAGATACAGCAGACTGAACAGAGTTTGGAAGATCATTCCACCAGCGAGGGATAGTGAAGATGAACCTATGAGCAAGTGATTGTGTGCTCTTTGAAGAGGGTATAACAGGGCTTAGAAATCCTATAGTATGATTACATACTATTCTATAGTATTTTATAGTATGATTACAATATTCATCTACCGTATATAAAGGTATATAAAAAATACCATGCTACATATGCAAAAAAAAAATCACTTTGTTATAGTACAATGTACAAAATGTTGCTTTTTGATTAGTCAATACTACAGTCTTTATGTATTCATTTTTAAGAATATCTTTTGTATTATTTGTAAATTTTATGTGTAAATCTGTGATTATATCTTCAGTCAGTCAGCTATTGTGCATGTGTTGCAGAAGACAGACTGAGTGCTTAGGTCTGGGTTGATGTTTGCTGCCCAGGCACTACTTTGACTTTTGACCTCCGACCTTTCACACTCCTGCTTTTCATTACCATCACAAATATTTTAAATTGATTCCAATTTTATACACAATTTGGTCTGTTTATTTAGACAGTTTATAACCTGAGTTTGTCCTGATCAGTTTCTCTTTTGTTTTATCCTCTATTTTAAGTCAAATCGTTTTGGTTTACCACTGCAAATCTTACACAATCCAACAATGACTCAGTCTTTGCCTCTTTCTCAAACAAGCGTGTGTATGGATGACATACACATTTCAGAGAACCACACGTTCATATGGTTTAAATTACAGGTTACAACATGTGGACGCAGAAGTTCAAGTCTTAATTTTTTTTGTATTATTTATGATATGTTGAACGAATAAGATTAGGTCTCCAGATCTGTATTGTATTCCATGTGAATGTATTTTTCATATGTTGGGTTTATATTGTATTGGCTGATTAAATAACCCATTCTAAAGTCTGGTTCATCAGCAGTCATTTGTGGGATTGCATGTGTGTGAATTTTTGTGATCCAGCTACAGTTACTGCCCTCTAGTGTTTAGGATTTGAAATGCAGCCTTTAAAGAATCATCTGCCCTTTTCTTGTCATACATAATGTGCTGTAACACACAACCTATAACATCTATATTCAGACAAATAGTTATGGGAGGCAGGGGCTAGTTGTCTTCCATTTAAGTCCACTAATTAGTTATTGTATAAAAATTAATTTCTGTAGTACATACTGTACCTTAAAGTCTTAAGACTACATAAAAGCATGAATATTTTTCCCACTATTGTTACAATACATTAAACACATCTGGTGCCAGATGTTTTTCTGCTAACTTACATAGTTTAAAAGGTGTGATAAATTAGCTAATGAATTATATTAACATGCACTTTTCTATTTTTGTATTCTTGTTGCTTACAGAGATGAGGTGGATGAAGATGGTTTCTGTCAGCCCTACAGAGGCATTGCTTGTGCTCGCTTCATTGGAAACAGGAGTATATTTGTGGACTCGCTGCAAATGCAGGGCGAGATCGAGACTCAAATCACAGGTGGTCCTCCAACAAGACATTGACTTTTCAGACCCTGCAAATGATCTTTTGAAAGCGCTCTACTATACTGTACTGTCTTGTCATATATCATGGTATTCTTTTGAAGGAAAAATTTCAGTTTGTGTATATGTTATTATACACATCAATCACATGGGTAAACTGTTCAGTGCTTTAGAATTAGTTTAAATTAGATACAACTAATCAAATGTAGCACAGCCAGATTTTGTGTCATATATAGCTTGAGAGTTTTGAATCAGATTTTCTCGCCTTAATCTAAACCGTGTTTCAGTATTCAGTAATAGTCCTCTTCTATGAGAAAGTTTCCAGTAGCCATTATAGATCATTTGAGACCAGGCATTTACTGTGGTTACCTATCCAAGCTGAGTAATACAAGGCCTTTGAGTCCATTTGGTTTTGAAACATACAACTCGACTTCTTGAGAAACCACAACAACTCACTTGTGGTAAACTTTTGTCTCTTTGTTGTTTGTAAGTTATACTTTCCCATAAAGACACTACAGTGTTTCGTAGAATGTTGGACCACTCTATACTTATTCCTGTTTTAAAAAATACGGAAGTCTGTGTGTAAAAACCTGGTTAACAAGTTTCTATCATTTAAACTTTCTCCAGCTGCATTCACCATGATCGGCACGTCCAATCACCTATCGGATCGCTGCTCGCAGTTCGCCATCCCGTCCCTGTGCCACTTCGCCTTCCCTACCTGCGACCGCAGCTCCGGCATGGACAAACCGCGGGACTTGTGCAAGGATGAGTGTGAGATCCTGGAGAATGATCTGTGCAAGACAGAGTACATCATCGCACGGTCCAACCCCCTCATCCTCAAACGTCTCAAGCTGCCCAACTGTGAAGACCTGGCTGCTTCGGACAGCCCTGAGGCTGCTAACTGCATGAGAATAGGCATCCCGATGGCTGAGACAATAAACAAAGGTGAGTTTTGTACTTCTTATTTCCACAGTCCGACTCATAGAGACCCCAGAAGGTGTGTAAGCACTCAAAAAAGCCTTGTTTGAAAAAATTACTCAATCGATTTTTGCAATCAATTTTTTCTTTTATGTTTTAGGCCACAAATGTTATAACAACACTGGTTCCGATTATCGTGGCACAGCTAGTGTGACAAAATCTGGTCGACAGTGTCAACCGTGGAATTCGCAGTATCCCCATAGTCACACCTTCCTGGCCGTGCGTTACCCGGAGCTCAACGGGGGACATTCCTATTGTCGTAACCCCGGCAACAAGCACGACGCTCCCTGGTGCTTCACCCTGGATGAAGGTGTACGGATGGAGCTCTGTGACATACCTCCATGTGGTGAGAGACACCACCGCTCATATTGACCTGTTCAGACACTGTGCTCAGAATAGCACAGTGGTCTTACTAATAAGCAAGCTGAAGATTTTCTGTATGCACGGAATACCAATGTTACTCTTATTGCCTTTGGTAATACCGTATTCCACAATGAAATGCTTCAAGTTTCACAAGTGATCCAGAAGTTGCACAACCTACTTTTTTCTACTTATTATTTTAAATTTAGTTTATAAAATAAAGTTAAATTATTTTTAACTTTACATTTTTTTATTTATTTTCTTTATTTTTTATATAAAGAAAAGCCAACTATTTTAGAGATGATAATTGTCTCACTATATATCACTATATATAATAAACTCACTATATATAATACAAATATAATTAATATGAATATAATTAAAAATAGTAGGAATTGATCAATATATAATCCCCAGTATGCAGTTAGCAGTATGCTAGCATTCTATTTCAACATAAGCATGCTCATATAATCTGTGGGTGACAGATTATGTGGGTAAATTTAAAACATACTCTCAAGGAAACCTTAACTGTCATAGCAGAACTGTTTTATTATTTTAGTTACCTTAAGTTTATATTTCTGTGTTTTGATTTTGTTCAGACCTGCCAAAGCACGGCAGCAGCAGCAGTATGGGAATTCTGTACATCCTGGTGCCAAGTGTTGCTATACCGCTGGCCATTGCCCTGCTGTTTTTCTTCATCTGTGTGTGCCGGAGCAACCAGAAAGCTTCACGCCCACCAGCTCCACGGCAACCCAAACCCGTACGCGGCCAGAACGTTGAGATGTCGATGCTCACCGCCTACAAACCAAAGGTGGGATGGCAAAGATCCGAATTTTGAAGGTGTATCTAAACATAGTTTACGCAGTAGTTTAAACAGTGTAGTTTACATAGTAGTTATTAGTACACGAACAGTCGTTTAAAAAAACGAAACTTGTTTTCAAAAGTTTGCATTTTCAGGCTTCCAAAATGCCATTAAGCGATCAAAACAGAACTTACATTTTTCGTTGAAAACAGTTTTGTGTAACCGGCCTGTTAAGTAAAAGCCTGTATTGATATTGGAGGTAGAAAATAAACACGAGGTTTTTAATTTCCTGCAGAGTTTAGGCTCAACCCTGCTGTTGCAAACTTGCCTGCAGTGAAGTAGTCCTAAAGATCTTGATTAGCTGGTTCAGGTGTTTCATTAGGGTTTAAGCTAAACTGCAGAATGTTGCCATCCAGTGAACAGAGTTAAATAGACATGTTATAGTTTACTGCATTCTTTATTCCCTGGTACTCAGAATTGATCCACAAGGAAATGGTGCTGTACAGGTTTCCCAAATTCAGCACATATTCAGGCATATTTGCATCATTAACTGATTTGCTTAATTCCTTTTTTGGTATCTGATGCTCAGGACAGCTCGGCACTCAGATGCAAATAAATTACAGAGAATTACAGAGAATCCCTGCCGTAGTGCCTCTCTCCTATTTTGATTCTTATATATGTCCCCATTGCTCAAATAGCAGTGTGCATTCTCATAACGTTTGGATTAGCGGCATTCCTGGTTGATGGGGTGGGTTACTGGGGCTACACAAACAGGAGGAGAGATTAACATATGGAGGCAATCTCATCCAGGCCTAGAGAGGACTTATTAAATCTTATTATTGTCATTGCATTTGGATACATCTCTACATACAAAGATAATACAGACAAAGCTGTTACATTGCTTTGAAAGATACAGTGCAGCCGAGTGCCACTGTATTTTACCCTGTGTTTTCATCTTAGTATTACTTAAAGAGAAACAAATATGTAATCAGGTGTTTGCTTAGCGCTGTTTGTATCTGTAACACAAGGAAACCTGTTATATGCAGTGACAGCTGCAAGCCAAAGTTCAGACAAAGGTCATACAAAGGTCACCAATCACTAGCGTAGTATCTAAAGCAGGGATGAGACATGTTTACCCTCAGGCAGAACTGACGCTAACACAAAACATCTGTCTCTTTCAAAGAAAGACACTCCTATGTTTTATTTGCTCCTTAATCCTGCCTGTGTCTTCTGTATGAGATTTCATTTCTTAAAAATTGTGTATTGGCCACTTCTTGATCTTTTGCCTTCCTGTTTCTTGCCCATACCAATCACATATCATTATGAATGTTACTTACAGGGTTCTCATGGAAAACCTAGAAATATCAGGAAAAGTAAATTAACAGTGTGAATTCCAGGCCTGGAAAGGTAACACATCTTAAACAACTGTGGACGTGTCATAGATGTGTCTATAGTCATTGTAGTCGTTCACAGTTATACTTTGACTGGGAATTACTCCTTGTAAATGTCATCTCTATAAAAAAGATTAAAAGTCCTTTTCTAGTAAACATGCTGGACTGCAAAAATAATGGAAATTCATTGGTCAGAGGGTGTGGGAACCCCGTACTTAAATCTGTATCATGTAGAGGATAAAACAATAAAGGCTTTAATGTCACAGTGACTGTCATGTAAGTGGTAAGACATTGCCTGTTAAGTGTATAAATATAAATGACATTGACAATATTTTTAGGGCAGATGGAGGGTTTATGCATTTCTGTGGTGACTGGTTTTAGGTCATAGCATGTATAGCATGTTGTTTTTCAGAAAAACAAGAAAGGCAAAGTCAGTTGTCAACAGTTCCTTAATATAAATCTTGAATTATTCAGACAGACAGAAAAAAAGAAAGAAATACTGGTTTTACATGGTTTTCATCAATGTATTAGTGTAGCTTTGATCATTTTAAGATGGCGTACCAAGTTTTAAAAATAGTTTCTTTGGAATGATGTTTTTGACTTTTGTGATCATTTGTTGAATTTAAAACTCTGGTGCTTATGTCCATCCCATTACTTTAGCATGGTAGCACCATAGTTTATCTCGTAAGGGTCAGACACTGGTTGAATAAGAACGTAATGGAATATTATATTATATATATTATCATCATTTCCAAGATGAAATTCAAAGCAGAACTAGTACAGAAAAACCATACTATTTCTAAATTCCAGAGTAACACATGGGTGTCTTGGTCTGCGCTCAGATGTTGGTCAACAGTAAGGTGGAAAAGAATAACGGAACTGAGGTCAGAGGTCAGAGAGAGGATGGAAGGTTAAGCTACACCAGATCTTACACTGTCAGATCAAAGTACTGGTCAAAAGGGCAATGACAGCTTCCAGAAACCTGCCAAGTTGATGTTTGTGTATTTTAAGTATCAATGGAGTGACTGTCTAGTAAACTGTAACTAGTTTACACTCTCGTTTGTATTTCATTTTTGGCCAATAATTTTATATACTAGCCCAAAGTATGTCTCAAAACAATTTGTTTTGGTGAATTGATGGATGAAAAAAATGATGATAAAAATGTTAACCACAAATGATTCACTGTATTAATTACACTGTTGTCTGAAAAGTGGACTAACAGATTTGGTTCCCAAACTTACATTGTTGTTTTCCTCTTATCTAGAGCAAAGCCAAAGAGCTTCCTCTGTCTGCTGTACGTTTCATGGAGGAGTTGGGCGAGAGTGCCTTTGGTAAGGTCTACAAAGGTCACCTGTACCTGCCAGGCATGGAGCATGCTCAGCTAGTGGCCATAAAAACACTGAAAGACATCTCGAGTACCCAGCAGTGGGGTGACTTCCAGCAAGAAGCATCTGTCCTGGCAGAACTTCAACATCCCAATGTGGTTTGTCTGCTGGGTGTTGTGACCCAGGAGCAGCCCGTCTGCATGCTCTTCGAGTTCCTGGCCCAGGGTGACCTCCATGAGTTCCTCATCATGCGCTCGCCACATTCAGATGTGGGCTGCAGTAGTGATGAAGACGGCACTGTAAAGTCCAGTCTTGATCATGCAGACTTCCTGCACCTGGCCATTCAGGTTGCTGCTGGGATGGAGTATCTAGCGAGTCATTTTTTCGTCCACAAGGATCTTGCAGCCAGAAACATCCTGGTTGGTGAGCAACTTCACATCAAGATTTCCGATCTGGGATTGTCAAGGGAAATCTACTCTTCGGATTATTACAGAGTCCAGCCTAAAACTCTGCTTCCTATTCGTTGGATGTCACCGGAGGCCATCATCTATGGGAAGTTCAGCACAGACTCTGACATTTGGGCATTTGGTGTGGTTCTATGGGAGATTTTCAGCTTTGGCCTGCAGCCATATTATGGTTTCAGCAATCAGGAGGTCATGGAAATGGTGCGAAAGAGACAGCTCTTGCCCTGCCCAGAAGACTGCCCTCCCCACATGTATACGCTGATGACCGAGTGCTGGCAGGAGGGTTCCACTCGGCGGCCAAGATTTAAAGACATTCATGCTCGTCTGCGTGCCTGGGAGGGCCTTTCCTCCCATGCCAGCTCCAGCACTCCATCCGGAGGGAACGCCACCACCCAAACTACCTCTCTGAGTGCCAGCCCCATCAGCAACCTTAGCAGCCCACGCTACGCCGGCTACATATATGGGGCTCCACAAAGTCTCCAACCTGGACAAATTGCAGGCTTTATGGCAGCACCCATGCCACAAAACCAGCGTTTCATACCTGTGAACGGATACCCCATCCCAACGGGTTATGCTGCCTTCCCTGCCGCTCACTTCGCCCCTTCTCAGGGTCCTCCACAAGTAGTGCAGCACTGCCCTCCACCAAAGAGCCGGTCACCTAGCAGCGCCAGTGGCTCTACCAGCACCGGTCACGTGACCAGTGTGCCTTCCACGGGCTCCAATCACGATGCCAACACACCCTTGCTCTCTCACTGTGTTACGCTGACACCCATGACGGCCATGACGGGCAGCACAATGCCAGTTTTTGGACATATGACACAAAAGGGCTTGCAATTAGACCCATCACAAGCAGCTCTGCTTGCTGAAACTAACCGACTGTTGTACAGTGATTCTGTTATTACTGCCGATTTGTGAATACATTTTCTCCTGTATATTGATAATTATTGATATTGTAATGTTTTTCATCCTTCTTGTACATATGAAATAACCTGAACAAAATGCAAAAGTATATATTTTAATGTTGTGTAAATGTGTTTGAATGGAAAGGAAACTCCACTTCATCTCTTGGATGAATTTAAGACAATGCAAAATCTGAAACATTCTCTGTGAAGCTTCGACAATGAAACTTAACGTCTGGCAAAACAGCCTGTACTTTTAAAGGAGCCTTTCGTTCAAGCAGTACTTAAAAATAATGCCCTGTTAACAAACTTGCTTTGACATGACCATGGTTTTATTGTCTAAAACATCACTGTTTTTTTTACTCATTGACAACGTGAAAACGTGATTATTCTCCCCATACAAGAATCTAATATACAGAAATACATGTAAAACACATGGAATATATCCTAAGTTTTGCAGATATAAAAATGTCATGTATATGCAAAAAATGTTCATACAGTATGTGGTTACATATCTAATTCTGGGCAGGTTTTATTAGATTATTAGATTAGATAATTAGATGCATTAAGTTCTTGCCTATAGCAGAAATTCCAGAAATAAGGGAATACGGTTTTGCTAAGTGTATACCAACAGTGTCTTAACATGAAAAGTATGATCATGTGCCTGTATGACCACCATATGTGCCTGCATTACATTATAAATCCAAACAAATATACTGTACAAGCGGGAGAAACTTGTGTGACAATCTATGTTACGGAATTATGTAACCTCTGTTACTGCCGTTTTGTGGAAATGATTTTAACATACCTAACTTCACAAGGCACCCCTCCTATATTTTTATATAGATTACATATATATATATAAAACAGTGTAACTACAGGCATATTAGGAATAAAAATTTTTCACATGTGCCTCAACTAGGAGCATGTTTGAAAATAGTACTTGTCTAAACTATCAGAATAACATTTGTTTTTATTTTGGTCTTAAGTCGATTGAGTTGTTAACTTATGGCATCACTGTTTGGCAAAGCATATGTGAAAGCAATTCTTTACATAATGCTGAGCCTTTTTGATATAACAAGGTAAATGTAAAAACAAGGTACTCACTACCTGTAGAATGTAATATCTTATAATTCCTCTAGAGGTCAGTGTCACTCTATGGCTCTGATTGAATGAAGTTCTTTAGATTTTCTCTTGTGGATTTTCATAGTAATACTGTATGTGCAAGCTATTTTTCTGCTTTTGTTTTCACGGTTGTTTACGTTTTTTACTCTCTGAGTTTGTAGCTTGTTTAAAATCTCTGGAAACTTCACAGGAACAGAGATTAAATAGATTTGACCATAAGCAGCTATATGTCACTTTCATTTCTGTCTGTTGCTGTGCAACTGTTTCCAATGTTGAAGACAATCAAAAATTTACAGTGTTTGTGAAGATATGATAGGTTGTGACCCATAAACTGCCTTTGGGACAATGTCATTATGTGTTATGAGTAGGTTGTTTGAAAAGATGCATGAAAAACTGATGTTTATATCAATGGTTTATTTTTGTATGATTCTGTGACACAATTTTACACCAATATTGCAGTCTTATTATTGTACGTCTGACCATACAGTGTGCTGACCTTATAAAAGCCACTAAAAGAAACAAATCAGATCAATGTCATTTGTTGGGCAGTGATTATATTTTGCTTTGAGGATTATGAGAACAATAACTTTGTTTTTTTGCCTGATACCTTTTAAAGCATTTTTGTTTGTTTCACTCACACATGAAAATGCTTTTTAATTATTTTTAACAGTAGAATTTGTTTTTGTTCAGTGTAAAAGTTAGTGTACATATTTAAATTACAATGAAAGCTTTCACTGAAGCCCAGCCACAGCATTATGAATCATCACACACTTGAACCAGTGGGAATGTTTTTGGATAATGACGTACTTGTTTACCAAGGTCACGTGTCTCCAGACCCAGGGACCGCAACATACAGGATGAGGACTATGTCAGGAATAATTTCCTAAAGAATAGAAAATTAGATTGGAAAGAAAAATCACAGATGAGAACTCGTTAATATCTTATTTTATTTTTCTTAAACAGTACTAAGATTAAATGCAGAGCAAATTAAAACTTTTGCTCCTGTATCCCAGATGTTTCTTCTGAGAAAAAGACCCAGACATGTCACAAATGACTCCAGTAGAGTTTAAGAGATCTTAAAAATTTAAAAAGTCTTTAAACAATAGTTAATGTTATTGAATATTACAATTTGAGCTTAAACTTATTATACTTATTAAACTTATGTTTGTTTGTAATTTTTAGATTATATGATACTCAAATGAATCTCCAACAAATGTCCTTTCTGAGCAATGAAAGAGAAACCTCTGCGATACTTTTGGAATAGGGGCAGTTGAGGCCTAATGATTACAGAGTCAACCTTGTAACAAGTTGCAGTTTTGATTCCCAATACCGGCAGGAAAACTTAGGTGCCTTTGAGCAAGGACCATAGTCCAAGTTATTGCAGTGTTTTTAACATGCCACCAGAAGAGGGCAGTGTAAGAATTAGATTGATTTGAAGGACAGCTGCGAAAGCAACACATTTTCAAGGACGCTTTTTTTGCGAAACATTAAGGCGTACCTGTATCTGTAATAATTTCGTTATGCTTTTAAGGGCCATTTTTAATGCCTTCATAGATATGGAACCAAAGCCCTTGTAGTGATAATGGTCATCTAAAGGAAGGCTCATAAATCGTTCAAATATATGTCTAATAATGTCAACAGGTATGTGTCAGGGTTAGGTGTAGGGGTATGAGACACAAAAATCACTATCCTAGTATGAAAACAGTAAAAGTCTATGAGACATCCTCACTAATATAATTAAATAAATCTGTGTGTTTGTGCAATTTTGGATGGTGGATGGTTTACATTATAGAACTACACACTTCAAAGGTACCTGGACGATTTCCTTTTTTTGCACTGGATAAACAAACCTTTTAAATGAGAGCCTGTCTTATAAGAAAGGCTTAACAAGTCCTGCATGTTTGCCAAAGAAAAGGGAAAGAAATTGTATACACATGGATAGATGATTACACTCATAAAGACTAAATCTCAACCAGAGGGAAAAACTCTGACCTTGAACTCTTGAACATTCAGCAGCCAATGTGAGCAGAGGGATTTGATGTTGGGAATGTTTTTGATCAGTTCTGCTCTCTGGTTTCTTATCTGAAACAGCCCCAGGAACGGCCAGACTCCAGCTCAGGAATGCAATGTGAAGGTGCAAGTGCTTTTATGAGAAGAAAAAGCATCAACGTATGGTCCCAAAATGTATCTGGACACTTACTCCCCACTTAAAATGCACAAAGGTTTTCACATGATATAACAAAATATAAATCCAAGTGACATTTATTATAAAGAAACTGTCATGTCGATGGTAAATTTGATGAGTTACACCTGTGGTTACTCTGCTAGGGCGCCTCTGACTTCATATATCCATTGAAATATGTGCGCTAGTTGGTTAAATAAAAGTGTCTTAAATGTAAAATCAGTTCAGAGAAAATGCATTAATTTTGTACAATGCCACTTAAAATTATTTATTTTTGCATTTGTAAATGAAATGTGCAAGTTTATCGGTGTTGTGAAAAATTCCGATTTATAATTCTTTTAGCTGTTGAACTATTTGAATTTAATTTATTTTATTTATTTGTTGTATTTTATTTATGTTTATTAGATTATCAAAGATATTAATGTAATATCGATTATAATTATAATTGTTTCAGGGCAGTTACAAAAAATGGTGCATAACAAATGTCCTACAATGTTAGGTACATGCAAAAAAAACTTTGGGAGGAACCCTGGGGTAAAACATTTAAACAAATGTATACAAAGCGTATATGTATACATGCATATATAATGTTAATTTGAAAACATGAAATCCATGTTTGCAGTCACATGTGTCAGTGTTTGTTGTGACAGACAGTGTAACCTAGAGGTCTGTGATATTACCTCTGAAAAAGGTATTTTGTTGTTGTATCATTTCAACAGTTACTGTGGTGGAGTGATACAAAAAGTAAAACATGCTGTTATGGTCCTATATTAGCACTTTTAGAAACTAACTGTAAAATAACTCTATGATTGTAATGACTTATTATAACACAGAAGAGCAGAGATGCAGGAAATGTATGACAGACACTGTTTAGAGATGGTGTTAGGTGAGGCTCTGTAATGGCAAATGGGGCACAGGTGTGGGTTTGATGATGAACCAGGGTTGGTTCTGGCATGACAGGAGCTATTGGACCTCAAGATGGGCGTCCCAAGGTGTGAATGGAGAAGAGGACAGGAAAAGATGTTAATGTCTCTAATAAGGAAAGAATGTATAAAAGTAATAGTGGAAAGCAAATAATATAAAACAGCTTCCAGCAGAATACAGAGTTGACACAGTAGGATTTAAAGCAGATTATGGGAATTTAACTATATACGTGACTAACCCGTTTAGACTTAAATACTGTGAGTCCCAAACATTGCTGGGAAGATTATTTTAGATTTTATTTTTAGAAGTCATATAAGAAAATGTTTCTTCCTCTAGTGGATTTCGCTATTCTTGGAAATAGTCAATGTCCTCACAAATTACAGGAAGCTTTTTGATGGGCATAGAAAGCTGGTTAGGGTCAAAATAGCATAACATTACCAGAGTTATTCATGTTGTTCATGGTTACACAAAAAGTTTATAATGGCTTCCAACTGGGTCAGAAAAGTGCTATATGCAAATAGCTCACATCTGTTTTCAGGTCCTCAGGTACTTGCTATCCAGAATACAGCTGGAATGCCAAGCTTCACTCAATACTTACACACACACCAGGTAAAGTGTGGCAACCTTTGTCACATCAGAACCCTTCCCCACTAAAATATAGATGAAGCCCTAAAATTTTGATGAGCCCCCAAACCATAACTTGTCAGTCCTGTCTACATGCAAAAAAATCTTTTTAGGCTTCCAGCAGTTTAGCTTCTGTTTTTAAAAGAGAGAAAAAGCAATTCCCTTTGTTATGGGTAAGCATGATTATGAAAACATTAGCATAGTGATAACAAATGCTACAGTTGATATGTCCTTTGATCAAAAATTGGTACTGTTCCAGTTCAATGTGTTGTGCTTTTTTCTACAATAAAGCAGTTTAAACCAGCCTAAGCTGGTTTGCTGGTTTTAGCTGGTTTAAGATGGTCTTAGCTTGTTTAACTGTGTATGGCCCGCTGGTATCCCAACTTGCCAAGCTGAAAAGCACCCACCCAGTCAAAAGACTGACCAGTCAACCAGCCTGACCAGGGAGACCAGCTAAAGCCAGCAAACTAGGCTTAGTCTGATTTAAGTTGTTTTCCAGCTTCTACTCAGATTCTTCTTTTTTGCTTTGTGTCCACCAATATGTATGAAAGACGTATCATTGTTATACATCTAAATATTGTTGTACAATATAATTTAAGTGACACAGAAAAATGGTTGGAGATCATTTTACTTACAAATAATTAGTCCAATCTAACTTTTTTAAAGATTCATTTATAGTCTTACAGCCTTTAGCTGACTTACATTAAAAATGTAGAGATTCCTTTTTCAAGGAAAACTGACTAAAAACATTGATGACTCATCCTGCACTGTACAGATTTTTGTCCAATCAAATGCCCTTTTTAAATGGGAATACACCCCAATCCTTAAAGTTAGAATAAAATCACTTTAACATGTCCCTAAGGTTTTGGGGGCCCCCATGCTTTGATAACTAATATTAACACAGAAACAAAATTATTTTTAGCCAGTTTAATATTGAGTAAGGATAATACAAGCTATTCAGGCAGTCCTAAAATTCAAGGAACTGCAATAATCAATATTTTCTTCCCTAGTGTTGTACAGCCCTGTACAAAAGACCCAAAGTGCATTCAGGTGCATTTAATCAAAGAGCATCAGAGAACTGGTATGCTCCTGCAGCAGGATGAAAGGCAGAGTGGAAGGACAGAGCAAATGAAATACTGGTGTAAAGTTTCTGTGTTTTTCCTCCTGGGCCCTAACTCGCTTATCTACTCCCATCATCTCTCGCTCATGTTCTCTCTCCCTCTTCGCCTCAGACAAATCCTCAATTGTCAGGGTACGTGTGAACTGTTGTTTCTGAGGAACCAACAGCCGATTGACCCCTGGACAAAGCAGCGCACTGTCCAGAGCGTGGTGCTTTGACCTTAAGAAGCACAGATAAACTGAAAGTCGACTAATTTACTCAAGTGGCCAATCTTTTTCTGTTATGAAGGCTCTAGGGTCTGTGTCTAGTCATCATTTTTGTGGTTACACTGTGGGATAAACAACTTAATTAAGATTATTCAATAAGCATTGTTTTAAAATTAAGAGTAAATTATTAGAGATTACAAAAATTGATAGATGATGCCATGTATATTGTAAGTGAATGTAACACACAAATTCACCTCAACAACATAATCTTCATTCTGCGATTCAATTCTGCAATTACAGGGTCTTGTTTAAGCTGATTTGCCTCTGCTGACAATATCAAAACTACACGAGTATGGTAAAAGTTGACAACAATTAAAAAAACATGTATTCTAAAAAAAATTACACATAAATAACAAACATTTCACTATATTAGAGTACGTGTTTTGCCAATGGCATTTTTGTCCTGTGACCCCACAGTGCTTTGACTCAACATTTATGTCTTAGGTTCTTGCTATGAGCAGGATAGCTGTCGAAAGGATAAATAGATTTTAATTGTCTTTTGCAAAAAATCGGGGAAGTTTAGGAAAAAAACCTGCAGCACATTTTTAGCTTCCGTAGAGACCAGACTCCCATATTACATACTTGTTTTCATAGATAATGTTTGAATGTCATGATTCCTCTCAATTTAGGTAGATCTGTGGTTTCCTCTTACTGTCTACTGAAACAGGAATTACAGGAGAGGATTTATTTGCACGTTGGTGCTTTCCGAAGCTTTGTCGAACAGAATACAGCTTAGGTTTCTCCAATTTGGCAGCACAGAGCAAGCAGGTATAATGATGGAAACTGTTTTCTGAAAAAACAGGCTGAAGAACAGTGAACGCTAATGAAGGGACTTTTCTTGCTTCTTATTGCAGACTGTTTTATTTTGTGATCCCTGTGAGGAAGATTAAGGAGAGAATGTACTTCGCATAGCATATTTAATGCTATTAAATGTCATCCGTATTCTTTTTTGATTCATCAGTAATCTAAATTCTCACTCCATATTTTTCTTTTTATTGTTATTTCTAAACTTGTCTTTATCTCAGTTCTTTTTCATGTTTCTTCATACTGTCTCTACCAATTTATATCTCTCTCTCTTCTCTTGCTGTCTTTCTGTTTCTCCTATATTTCCACGTATGTTTCCACTCAGCCCAAAATTCTTTCCAACTCTAAGGCCCCTTCCCTCAGGCTAAAAGGAGGGGCCGGGACCTGATCTGGGGCCAGGTTTCATGACCTGGATCAGTGTGTTTCTGCAGACTCTCTTTTCTCTTAAAGAATAATCTAACATATTGTAAAAAAAGGTTTAGGTTACAGACATTCTAGTGCAGACTGTAAATGTTGTTTTCAGCTGTACAGTTCTTCAGAATTATTAGAAAGTATAAAGTCTGGGTCTGTTGTCTAATTCATTTCTTCTTACTTATTTTTCATCTATCACTCTTCTGACTATTCTTTTTATCTATCACTTTTTGTTTATCACTGATTTTGTGTAGTTGATCAATTGAACTCAAAATACCCAGACCTAATCATGAGGTAAAATGAAATGTTTTTATGGAAAACTTCCAGATTATCAATCACCTCCTTTTACAAATCAAATACTTAGACACAAAAGAAAGCCACTCTAGTCTACCTTATGGCAGTATGCCCAGCAGTCTGCTGAAAAGCATTCTATATGGGGCTGCTTTTTATGTTAGCTTTAAATTATTGTCATGGAGGGAATTTTCCACCTTAAAGATTTCACAAAACACCTGTGGAGAAGGTCTTGTTGCATTATACATTAACAAGATTTGGGTTCTGTGTCTTTCAGCTGTAACATAAATAAAATGATTCTGAGTGCAGTAAGTTGAGCTATTTTAAGAGAGAGATTTGTAGCCAGTAGATCCTTTAGCAGTAGAAGAATCTTCACATCTTGAGCACACATTGCTGGACCTCATTTTTCAGAGCACTAAATTTAATGACAGAGCTCCAGCATTAAAGCTGCTAATTCTCTTTTCCGCTTTGATATTTGTGCTGCACATATAAATAAGATCATCTACATATAGGAATCAGCTAACTATGCTTTATGAATCTTGATGAATCATTTATTGAATATGAATCATCTATTTATAATGTCAAAAGGTTTTTAAAAAAATGTTCAAATTCTGTCAATATCAGTACTAAAAGTACGTATATAAAAATAGGCGTTCTGAATCTGGCCATTTTAATGCAGTCATTTTTTACTACCCTTTTAAATGTTCACAGTTGAAATTCAAAACCAGACCACAATCCTGACTTTCAACTTTGTTTTACAGCCCTACCATGCTAAAGTCATGCTAAACTAAAGGCTCAATGGAATGTTTTTGTATACACTCTCTTAACAAGCTTTCTTTTTGCATCAAAATACTTTGCTAGCTAATGTTTCAGTGCTCAGCACAGCTAGAAATAGAAAATGGCTTCAGCCGGGAAGCTCCTCAAAGCTCACTATACTGATGTTGAAAAAGTTTGGGGTGGGGGGAGGAAAAGGTTGTCATGGCAACAGGGTAGGTTTAAAGTGCTGCAAAAATCCATTTGAAAAACTGACATTAAAAAGAATATAAAACATAATAGGGAGAGATGGTACCATTTATTTTTGTGTGCAAAGTTCTCTGGAAAGGCTTCGCCCCTCTGCTCTACTGTTCTGCTCAGCAAGAGTTCAGGCTGTGAGAGTGTTTAATGATGTCTACTGGAATCACATCCATCTGCTCATTATTTAGGACTGGCTTTGTGGCTGGCTCAAATTAAAAACTGATAGTGGCTACTACCAGAGTTCCCTCTTTGAGCTGAGGTCTGTGGCTCCTCAAAGACTAGGAAGCAGAGGACATACTAACTGTCATATAGCCTTCAGACATTTTATCATCACCCTCATTCTCTTGCAGTTCACCTTCAGGTCTGTCTTCAATCAATTGTTGGAGTGACACAGTAAAGCCACAAATTATGGTCCTTGTATGTAATATTGGTTTGCTGCTTTAGGAATCAAGGAGAAGCGTATATCCCTAATGGACCACTATCATTGATTAAGTCAGTGTGGCCAACTTGAACAACATAAAAAGAACGCAACTTTCTGTTTCTCTTAAATTTCTTAAAATGGGACTAAAATTAACATTTTGCCACATCTTCGTGGGTGAATTAAGAAAATCTACTGGCCATGATTTTGTATTTTGCATTATTATCATTCAAATTATTTATTTTGTCTCATTGCCAGTAAAAAAAGTTTCTTTCATGTCTGTAATAAACAGTGCAGTTGTCAACATAATCAGAACTAGAATTCATTGGGCCATAGACAACATTCCAAACATACCCAGCAGTATATGTTTAGTGGGCCCCTCTTGTAATAGGGCTTTTTATAATTTCTTGGTTGTTTTTCTGATGATAGTACATGATGGTCTGCATCATGTCATAGATAAGTCTCCATCAGCCCCATTTTTCTGTGGCTATGTTCAGAATATCACACATTCATTCTATTTCTGCAGTACGTGCACTTTGCATGATATGCAAATCGTCTGTATGCCTGTATAACATGCTACATTTGCCCAGATATGCAGTATCAGAGCACACTGAACTGTAGCACTCTACCATTTCAAATGCGCTCTACTTATTATAAAAAAAATAGAAGGCAATATATAGTATATACTGCGCAGTATTCTATTCCTGAAGACACGTCATGATTTTGTTCCTCAAATTTTTATATGTGAGGTCTGGGAAAAAAAGTAAAGCATTCTAGATAAATCATGTCAAATTTACCACAGATGTAAACATTTAGTCAGAAGGCACATTTGTTGCGTCAGATTAGGAAGAAAATTTGGTTTTCCTTAAACTTTTTCTGTCAGATTATATAAATCTTACCCACAGTCTGACATGATCTCATTTAGAGCACAATCAGAGCAGCTACTGCCAGTCTTTCACCATGTAAATTGTTTATAATGAATTCATGAGCAGCAGTAGTCTGTCAAAATCATCATGTTCTGGCTCTCTTTTATCACTTCAAACCAGGCTTTGTGGAACTGTGGACTAATTAGAATTATGTAAATGCAATAATCCACTGAGTCAAATTCTGAGCCACTAACTAGTAATTCCTATGACTGTTGTGTAATTATGTATTTTACTACAGGTAAATGACATGTAGCACACAGGGAAAATTAGTAAAATGTTTTACAGGTAGGGTAGACAATTTCAGATAGGCTAGCAACAGCAAGCTAGCTTTAAAAACATGTTGAGCTTTTGAAAACAATCTGTTGTTTTGCAGACATGTGTGTGTAGATCCACAATTCAAAGTCTATATTTTCAGCTTCAAAATTTTGACCGCTGTGCCGCAGCTTTGTGTTTCTGCTAATGAGACTGGAATCTCTCCCGCTGTTTAATGGGGCTAGAAAAATACAGTACTTGAGCACGTTCTCTGGCTTAACTCTGGCCACATACTAAATTACAGCTCGGGCTGGTGTGCACATAGACTTGGCAAGATGATTGACTTGCACAGACTTCCAAACCAACCCCAAATAAAAAGAACCTGGCGCATACAAGACGTAAATATTTCTAATTTCCAACATATGCAATCGCTGTTGCCAGTATATTATTCCAAACCATCATCAGTGTTGTGATGAAATTTTCATGTGAGACGGTCCAGATGCAAATGCAAAATGCAAAATGCAATGTAGCTCATCTACTGCGGTTCCTGTACTCTGCAGGCATCTGCTGCAGCAGGAGCAGAAACTGCGGGCTCTGGTGATGCCCCTTTCATCTCCTCTGGCTGTGGATCAAGCAGCGCTGTCCCCCACCCTCGCTCACCCCTCCCCCTTCTCTCTTCATCTTCCATCCGGCTCTTGTCTGGTGATACAGGCACTGATGCAGCACCCCAGTGGATTTGACTCACCATCAGCATAACTGGTTTATAAACATAGACAAAGGCTCATTCATTCACAATTGTGAAATGACGGAGCCCATAGAATTAAAAAATCACTAACAAGATTTTTTTGATATCTTAATTGTTTCTCCAAACAACAATATGATTAAATTGGGAACCAATTTAAACATATGCTTAAGTCCTCAGCTTCTCCCGAGAAACAGACCTCAGTGATCCCACATGTGTCTTCTTTGGACTTTCAAAAGACATCTTGTAATGTCTCAGTAATGTCTTACAGTGCTCTCAGGTTTGCCATGATTCCAAAGTCTACTGGATTTCAATATAAATGCAAACATTCCTTATCAGATTCATCTGAGACCAAACTGTTGATATCAACATTTATTTTATTCCTCTAAACTCTTACCCTATAGAGTTAACAGTGAGTTAACTGTCTTATTGATTTCTGTTTCTATCTGTCTAAAGCAATTTAGGGGACAAAGGTCTGAGATGAAGTTGATTCAAGTTCTCAACTAAACATAACTTAGAATAGGTCTCCTGAACGAAACAAAAGCAACCTTTAACCAATACAATTTTTCCTAGGAAATTCCAAATTTTCTTAAATAAAAAAAATCTTCATTTTAACAAAGAAGAGACGGGAGCGATAAAAGGCAAATGTAAAGCTGACTAGATGAATTAGACTCCTGACAGCTTTAATGATTTCCTCAGGGCTTCACTTTGAAAGTGAACTGGGAAAAATAATGCAAAATGAATGTGATTCCACATCTGGCCAATCAGTAAATATTCTCAGGACCACATTACAGCCATCTCATCTGATGTCTTTCATTATCTCTCTGAGACACTTCTGCCAATTTACTCAATGAAGGCTTGTTACTCTCCTTTGGTAATGGGGGAAAGTTATATTTAGACACATAATTGACAAGATTAAAGAGGGCAGCTTTTAATTTGACTCAGCTAAAGGACTTTTTATATTGTGGTTAGAGGGTTCTTAATTCAAGGAAATTAATTTAAGATTATAATAAATCTAAGATACTAATAAGATGAGAGGAAATTGAGCACATGAAACCAATTATGCAGTGGTTGCTTTGTTTCGTGTTAGAAACAGAATCCAAATAACTTTCTATTCAGGAATTAAAACTGTTTTAAATTTTAATTTAACTGTCTGTGTGGTGACATTGACCTCCTCAGGTAAATCTCTTTTTAATACATTTTAATTTCTCACACTGGTTACACACATACAATTTCTCACACAGGTTACACACACACATGGTTAGAGGGAATGACTTGACAAAGGACCTTTTAAGCACATTTCATGCATAAGTTTGGCCCTGTTATTAGCCAAACATTCTGGTTAAAAATGTCATTCAAAATTTGTCATTCTTTTGATATCAAACTAGCTTCGGTGAAAGACTTCTTCAAATAATATGGTGCAGGTATTTGTTGTGGTAAAAGTTTTGGACATGTATGGCAGAGAAACAAGAAAGTTCTCCTGTCATGATAATTAAGTAGGCAATGGTAATATTTAACTCTGTATAACTTTAGATAAAAAAGTTAAAAGAACCTGCTGGATGCTTTTGGCCTAGCAAAACCAATGGTATCTTCAGATACCCAAAATGACTGTGTCTGCTTTAAACCCTTTTTAACCACAGGTCAGACCACATTATTATGCATCCCAGCTTTAAATGATATAAAAACACAGTATTTCACAAGTTCATTTGAAATAAAATCATTGAATGCAGGGAACATACATTCTCTCACACAGATTACTTCACCATGCTCAATATAGACTGTTTACCACACAAATGAGATGACATATATGCTATATTCCGTTTATTTAAAAAACCAAAAAATAGTTGAGGTTGGAATGCATCCTAGTAATATTCCCACAAACCACACACTCTGTTATGCTCCTGGCCTATGATAGCTGGGGCAGTGGATTTTGTCTGGTGTTTAAATGTTCTTTGGTTAGTAAGCTGTTACACGATGGGTGTACTCTGTTGGGTAGATATTCCTGTTGGGTGATAGCCATAACCATATTTTGTTTAGGGACAAAATGTTTTGCATAAAACATGTTTTATCTTTCTGCCTTTTCTTACTCTGAAGGTTGAAAGTGAAAACATTTTATAGAGAATTAAAAATCCTAATATTTTCAACAACATTACATTTGTGTTGAAAACAATATGTGTTTAAAAGTCTTAGCCTACATCTTAAACGTTCTTGGGTATTCTTTGTTGATGTTGAGGTTAAAACATACTTTACAGTCAAATATCAGGCAATGCATTATGACTTCAATATTTCAATTGTATGAGAACTGATTATAAACAGGATTTCAAAGTTGCTAGATTTTCCGATAGATGTACTGCACATTGTAGCAGTACACTTCCCAGATGTTTGCTTGGATTGGTTTTATTATATTTTATTGTATTTCTACTATTGTATGATCATTACTTTTGTATGATATCCTTCTACAGATCATAGAATAATCAACTGTTCTAAATGTCTAAAGATCACTAATATATGTTTTATTTAGAAATCTAATCAATTTTCATACAAAAATACATGTTAGACAAACATGTCAGACATAATTAACAGTATAAACAGTATAGAGAGAAAAAGGAAATTATATAAAACAGGAACATTACAAAAGGCATAGAATACATGGTATTATTGCATATTTTAAGATGATGTACGTTAGCGTTACTAACTGTTAAAATGGTTGTCTACTGTTAAATTAGGTCAACGAAGGTCAGGGATTAAAAAATATATATATTTCAAAAATGTAAGTGAAAATAATACGTAACATTTGAATCTATTTTTCAAGGACTGCATATCGACATTATGGATTGGGAACCTTGACGCAAGGAAAGCCCGCAAAACATGAGTAAAAAATCCAAATCCAGCTGCTCTGGTGAATCCATGACGGTGTTTGGATGGCGCGCCTCCTGCTTTTCACTCCTATTGTGATGCTCGTGCTCACACACACTTTACCCAGCGCCAACAGGCATTGAAACTAATGTTGCCCAGCGTTTGAGTTTTTAAAATTATGCCTTGATGCAACTTATTAAAAGCGCTCAAATTCGGAAAGCTGCGGAAGTAAACAGGGAAACTTGGGAAGCAATTTGTGAAGTTTTTCGGTATTCCGTGCAGGAGCGCATCGAGCCATAATGGCGAGCCGTGCGCGGACGGGATCTGTAGCTTTACCCCGATTCTCTGTCGCGGCGTGGAACAGACACTACCGATCGTACTGGAATAACTTAAAGATTTCAAAATGGGGCATGGTAGCTCTGTTGGTCTTTATTTGCTGCGGATTTTGTGGAGCAGATAGTGAGTTTTCTATTTTGGAGGAAGCTCAAGTTTTGGCAGTGCAGATGAAAAAGCTGTCTACTCAGGAGCTCGGTGTTCTGACCATGCAGGTAATAAAACACACCTTCTAAAAACTTCAGCTTCGTGTTTTACATGCAGTTTTGTAAATGATCACTTTTGTGATTGCACAGTGTTGTGTTTCGTATTGGTCCATTGATCTTGATTAACTTTGGAAGTGTAAAATAAAGTGCAAGTTCTTTAGGATAGGTGGTCTGTTGTAGTATAGCAAGTATGTTGTGTGAATGCACATATCACGTAATATCGGGTACTATTACGCTCTTGCTTACTTGCTTGTTGTTTTAAATTGTAATAGAGGCAATAAAGGCCGGTGCTTTTAAAGTTATTCAGACTTCAAAAACATTGTTGACATAATGACAGTCTTAACAATTGTAGGTTATTGATGTTTCTACCAGCGTTCATGCATTTAAATGCTTTGTATGGTCACCTGAATACGGAGATTTAAATGCTCTGAAAAGACCTTAGAATTAAAAGATTCTTATTTTGTACGTGTTCTTTGTTAATTTGCTTTTCAATATCTGCAATACTCTGTAAGTTCATTCAGTTAATGTGATCCTGTCTCTATTTATACTGATTCCTTTTATATTAGGTGGAGGCTATAATATTCTTTTAAAAATAAAATTAAATATGGGCGTATAGATACAATAACTACACAGTGAATTTTATTTACGCAGCTTTTTATGTTAATGTGAGGCATTGTGTATTTCGGTTACGTCCTATTTTATAATGATTTGGCGCACTATTACGCACGTTTTATATGAAATATGCACTCTTTTCGCCGTGGCTTGTTTGATTTATGTTAAGACGTTTTATAAATTTTCAAGTCCTGAATATAAATTATGAATCAGTAACGCTTCCTTTGGATATCCTAATGAATTACGAATACATTTAAAGTGCAATGTCGCAACAAATGGCTAATTTTGTGCTATGATTTGTTGGTGGAAAAGCGCGCACTTCAGAGGGAGCGCGCACAGAGGTGGTCAGCAGGGGGCCAAACTCAAATGGCCTTTCTTCTGTGCCACACTTTACAGCTCTCCTAGCTCCTTTCTTCATCACACACAGATGTTAATAATCTCTCTCTATCGCTCTCTCTCTCTCTCTCTCTCTCTCTCTCTCTTACACACACACACACACACACATACATACATCTACCTTTTTTCCCTCTCTCTCCCGTCTGCCTTTGGACTTATAATTGGTTGTAAATGAAATTATTGATTTACTCACACAGCCCCATTTGTAAATTGGCAACATGCACTGAATATATGTTGATGAGATCAATTTTCCTTAACTTGAATGGAGCTGTGTATTTATTTAAAGTCATTTCCCACAAAACTAGACTATCTGCTTCCAGTTTAAATATTCCAGTGCCCGAAAAAACATATCTGACCTCATATGTCGACAAACAACTTTACACCTGCATCCTAGTTTTGATTCAAGACATTAGAGGTTTGTGTGAGGCCCACCCCAGTGTTTATTAAAGCTGATGTGTTTTTCTTATGTGATGGCTTAAGGCTGAAGCGGAATTTCCTGAGATTAGTTATATGGAAAAACAAAATTATAAATGCATTTCACGTTCATGCTTTTATGAATCCCCTCAATTAAAGAAATCAGTTCTATAAACAAGACATTTTGAGTTTCTGTTAAATCATTTATTTGAGATGTTTTCTGTAATTTTGTCTTTAAGGAAAACCATCTCATTTAATCTGACAATTCCTCACTAGTTATGCAGAAATGCTCAGTGCCATCTGTTAAAAAACATCAGCCCTGAGTGTCATAAATGAAATTCTAACTTGGGTATATTTGCTTTTTTATTTGAGATGATAATTTAAGATCCCTGAGATTTGATATCTTTGGACTTCACTGAGCTTTCTCTGTTTCTTCATCAGGCTGGTGGCTGTGGTTTAAGTGAGGGGCTGTTTGACCTGAGGCCTCCTAATTGAATAATGACACTAATTCCTGAAGAACATGTGTAAAAAGTAATGGATACTGGATTGATTATGTGGCATTGGTTAGCGCTCTGCTGCTTTTTACATTTGTCTTTTCCAGTACTTTCCCACATAATTAATTTCATCAGCGTCAAACATTTATTAGCTGCTTGTCGTTGTAATGTAAGATTGTGCTGTGGTCTGCAATTTTACACCTGAAATTTTCATCTGTAGGCCTCATGCACTGACCTCAATCATTGGATCTGTGCGTAATTTTGACGTTAATATTTTCTCTATTGATCCTCCACAGAGAATTGTGGTTTAGTAAATAGTCTTTGCTGGATTTATAAGTGGAATTAGTGCTGGCTTGAAGGACTTTTCACAGTGTCTGGGGGGATGATATTTGATGAAATAGCACATTGAGACAACCATTGCGAATGACCCATCCAGATAACAACAGTTCATCCATCAACTCACAGTTACTAGGGCCCCCTCAAAAAAGTGCTGCCACACCCAGTTCCTCACTGCTCTACTAGTCACATGTATACAATTTGAATTGTAACAAGTTCTAATAAGATAATTTAGTTACAGAGGCAAAATGTGTAAGAGTAGTTTTTTTGATGAGGCTGTGTTTTTATTGGCCAAGCTTAATTAGTTCTAGTGCATTTTTGTGTTAACTATCCATTATGTTGTAACTGTGACCTTTAGAACTATACTCCCTGCTTAACTGAACACGTTCCTCTGTGGGAACAGCCACTAGTCCTGCTCAGAAGAGCTGTGACCTGCCATTAAGTTCCCTGAATTGTTTATAATTACTTTTCTTTGAATTTGGGTAAAAATTATTATGATGACTCAAACTGGGCCCTTGCAAAATAATATTGAACCCAAATCATTTTTCCTTGAAGCTGTCTCAGTCTCTTCATCTGTACTTAATTACGTCAACCCTTTCTCCACTGTTCTGTGTCCATGTTATATACAGGGTAAATCAAAGGAATATTATGATTTTACGTGGTAAAATTAACATTATAACATTTTGGTAACATCAAGTAACATCATGGTGTTTTCTGCTGCTTGTTTATTAGAGAAAGCTTTTCCTAGTGTTTGATCCTAGTGTTTGATTGCTGAAATCTGTTTTATAATTTACTGTAATCCAATCAAAGGTTTGTGATCAAACGGCAACAATACAATATGCTGCAATGATTGTGGGTGTTGAAACTTTATTGCTGATAATGAAATCTGCTGTATTTTAGGCTTTCAGAATATAGCATTTCATTGACCTTATGATAATCAGCAAAGCTTTGAAAATTACACTGTTGCTTTGGTCCTGGATGTGAATTAAGCATGTAACATTTACCAGTGGTGTATTTAAGATGCATAAAACGATAGGACATAAAACGATAGGAGACCTTGTAGGACTGTTTGATAGCCGTTAAATGTGGTAGAATTAGGCCCACCAAACACAAAACATATGTGTGGCGTGTGTGTGTCTTGGCCCAATATGACATGAGGTCTTTGAACTCACAAAAATTCGTAATCTAATAATTCAAGTTTAAAGTGGTTTGCGCAACGTCATTGTTCGACTAGCAACAATTACCTCACAGTACGTGAGTTTTTTGCAGAAAGCGATTCCTGTTCTTATTTTCTGTCCAGACCTTTGATTTCAGTTATTGACTACAACAGCAGAAGTCACTTTTTCTGCATTTCCTGCACACTTTTTGCTGCTTTGTTTCATTCTGTTGTCACTGTTTCTTTGTCCCCTCAATGCATTTTCAGTATCCTGCTGAAACCCCTCCCTGTTGAGAGACCAGACTTGAGTTAACAATCCGAAGGGAACATTCCTCGCTGTCTACCGCAGCAAAACATTTGTACGCTTTGATTGGGCTTTCTGTAGGGAAAAAGGCCACCCTGGCGGTCCTCTGGCTGTGTATCACCATAGTAAAGTAAACCTCAGCGAAGCTATTATGCCTTATTTTTTAATTCACGTGAAACTTCGCCGAGTGGCCTTCTCATTGCGCGGCGTGATGCGCTTGTTATTGAACGACCTAGTTAGAAAGTCTGCTGCGTGGAAGCTTTTGAGAGGAGTCCTTTCATTCACAATCTCCCAGAGGCAAATCCCCCGCTCTTTCACTTGGAGAAGAGCCTGCTTTCTGTAGTGCCTTTTATTAACCAGGAGCTGTAATTAACCGGCCTTATTTAATCAGTTTGGGCTCTTGCTCTCACACACACGTAGGGAAGAATAGAAGCTTCATGGGAACTGGCCATTGTGCGATGCTCAAAAGGTTCTTTCAGTGCGTTCCTACAGGGTTGACCTGGGATGGGACATAGGGCCTTATCACAGGGTCTTCAATAGGGAGGTCTTCACACAACCTACCTTATCCCAAGGGGGATGGGAGCGAGACTAGGGGCCCCACAGCGCTCTTTAGAAGTGTGTCTGTGTTGGTGTTTGTTGGATGACTGTGCGGGGTGGCGTGGTGCTTGTTCCCTCCACAGCTTTAGTTTTTAGGGCTCTGATGTCCCTCCCCCTCTTCTCTGATATAGTCGGGCCTCTCATTCACAGTGAGAGGTGAGAAGGGCCCTTACTGGGTTCAGACCAGACTGTTTTTCCATTTCATTTTTTCTGCTTCTTTTCAAACTGACAGCCCCCTCTCTCTAGTGGTCCAGACTATTATTAAGGCCACCTCACGGTTTTGTTTTTCTTTGGTAATCGTGTGAACTGAGAAACAAAAACTGACTGGACTAAAGAGCTTGATATAATTTAAGGATCAGGTTTATGACCATACAGTAAGGTGCAATACTTGAGAAATTTAAAGACAAAATGACCCACAAATAGAACAGTCACACAGGGGCTGTTGATTGGTTGCTTTAGAGAATTATTTGTTATAGCTCATCGTTATTTTTACTTTAAATGTCTTTTGTCTCTACTTACGGCTATTTATGTTATCTTGGAGCAGCTATCTCTGCTTCTGGTCGTTATTGATTGCTACATTTTGAATGTCAGAACTTCCTGAGTTTCCAGAGGTGCTTGGAATATGTATATAAAAGCTAGTTTTACCAGTCACTGAAATGTCTTGAGGCAGGAGTTTTTCTGCATGGCAGGAGGAGAACCCTGAAATGCTGAGTGACAGACTAAGGACACTGTCTATGCAACCAGACTCATTCACTGGGAATGAATGAACAAGTAACTCCACTTCATTAATCCTGAACTCTGTGTGAAAGCGGCAGGCATTAGAGCATCTGCTTCACTGTATCTGCAAACAAAGCCATTCACAAAAACCAGAGCCCTCACGTATAGCAGCATGGAGATGCTTTGCACACAGCTCCTCCAACTCTTCTGTGCATTTAAAATAAAGACCTTAACCAGGCCTCGTTTTATTAGTTCCAGGGACTGTTTTCCATGAAAGCAACTAACGTATACATGGAAAATTGCTGCATATGGGAAAAATTTAGCCAAACAGTCTTTCTTTGTCAGAAAGGAAGGAGCTCAGATAGAAGATGGATAAGTTCAGAATTAAGGAAGAGAGGACAAGGGAAGCCTCTGTGCTTGGCCAGCAGGTCACTGCCTGATTTAAAGATTAAAGGGAGTCTGTAAGGGCAGAGCTCAGTAGTTTGCATCCCATCCATGTGCCTTTATCTGATAACCTTTGAGATAAGAGGGTAGGTGGGAATTCCTCTTTTTGGCACTTGAGGCACATTTCCTTGTGCTCATGATGGGGTGGATCTTGGTCTCAGTTTGAAGCAAATTAGCTTATTGAAATAAATTTCTTTCTTTGGAAAGGTGAAGATATCTTGATTGAAACCAAATCAGTTACTGATTACAGCTGGATCTTACTCCAGGTGTCTCACGCTAAAATTACCCCGAGGCCACTAGCCACCACTGTTGCAACAGATACAGTGTTTATACAGCCATGAATACAACCTTATATGAACTATATTAAGTTGTTAATTGTATAACTTTACTACATGTTTTACGTTACTACATGTACATGTGGTAAAAAATGTATGCATGTTAAACAACACTTTAAGAAAAGTCACATTTGAGTGGATTTAGGGATAAACCTGAGAGATTAATATGAAATTTCCCAGATTGTTTACTTCTATCAAATGGTAGAATACTTGAACCATTTACATGATAAAATGTATCATTTACATGATATTTACAGTGAGTGTCAAAATTACCATGCTTTTAATTCTTCTATCATTAACGGAGATCTCCGTATTGGTAAGCAACTGGCCTCTCACCACCCAAGATGAAACAGGAAATGACCTCGGATAATGTCTGAACTCTTGACACAATCTCTCTCTCGCTGTGTGTACTTTGAAAGATAAAATGAGCCTTGCTCACAGGCCTCTAATTGGCTAACAAAAGAGAGCATTCCCGCTTTGAATGTGTGATGGGGAAAAGAAGGCAAGCTACTAGAGCAACAAACAGCAGCTGTGTTTTGCTCTTGTTTCGAGTCGGACCTCTGCTTGTCAGGGACAGTTATTTTATCTGCCGTACCGACTGGTAACGTAACACCTGTTTTAGCGCAGCAGATGAACTTGGGTGTTAAGCACAAGAGTACATTTGCCCTTTCTGATATGTAAACATGACAGGAAATCATAAATAATTTTTAATGGCCAAGACACCGCAGTTGCTGCCCAATGTTTATGTGCGTGGATTATGTTAGTGTGTGTGGGGACTATTCACAGGTATTTTTAAAGTAATTCATATGACTATTCATGTTCCCAAGACACTCAATAGAGATGTTGAGCAGTGTGGCCTCAGATTAACCGGCCTTGTCTTGTGATTGCTTTAGCAGCGTGGAACAATTTTACTGGCTGATTTACAATGTGCTTGTGCGTTTGAGAGAGGGACATAGAAAATAAAGTGAGCAAATTTGTGGAAGAGAGAGAAAATATGTTTGTACTCGATATGTGTCTGTGCAGTGCTCTAAAAGTGCCCGGCAGCGGTCTGCTTGGCACTCGTGATAGTGTGTGTGTGAACTGGTCCAGTGCCAGCCTTTCTTTTATAGGAGTCTTGGGGACAGCGCTTTGGGCTTCTGGTGTCTGGTGAAAGGAAGACTGTGTGTAATGAACAGCTTGCAGCAGTGCACTGTGGGAATGCAGGTGGCTTGGGACACTCATAATAATGTGCGTGTTCACCCTATTGAAAGGCTTGATGCGGTTTATCATTCATAGTGTTTTACACTTGCTGTGCGGTTATGTAGCCTGATACTGCATATTAGACAGAGTGTTCCTGTGCTCAACAGGTAGAGCAGGGTGCTGGTGTAATGCCAGAGTCAAGGGTTCGATTTGAAAGAAATGCCAATCATATCTGCCAAATGTATAAATGTGAATTTAATACTATGGTACTTCTGCACTGCAACTGTTTTTTTAACAATATTTGAACTGCAGCCTGGAATTGGAATGTAAGTGAAATCAGGAATGAAAACAATGCAAAACAGGCCTTGCAAAATTTCTAAATCCCTGGTAGCCCTTTGGGCAAGCACTCTTCAGATTTTGGTAGCCCGTAATGAATTTAAGTAGCCCAAATAAAAAAAGACATTATTTTTAATGTAGAATATTGTAAAGGAGTTCTAACTAAACTGAAATTTCTATGAACTTGTAAAAACAATATAGAACATAATTCAGTCAGATTCTGAATCTGAAATATCAAGTGAAGTCACAGATAAGAAAATGCCACTTAACATTGAGGGCATAGCATCTCCTTCATCAGCTTTCTCCATGTGTGCATCGGTCTTCACTTTAGAACTGAAATACCTGCATAAATTCATGCGCATCTTATTTTCATACAAATATTGAAACAAATAAATATAGAATAATATTAAAATATAAGCATTGATCATTCACTTTGATGGTTGTTACCCTTCGTGTGTCATGCCTTCAGTTTTCCCCCAACCAGCATGATTACTTCAGTACTACACAGTGCTGTTTGCCCTTAAATGTACTCTTGTGTGTGCACATCTGTAAACAAAGTAATGCTGGTTATTTAATTCTGCATTACGTAGAATCTCCACTTGTTTATTTATTTAGTGTTGAACCTCTTTGTATTGTTTATTTTTGTTTGTAGTTTCCACCATGACGTTGTCCCTGGAGTTTACTGCAGTTTGAATCAACTTTGTTTTAATGTTACTTCTTGATTTGTTTTAAGTTTACTACAGCACTGCCAGAATAAGCCCTTCAGCTGTATTTGAATGAGGATTTGCCAAGTTTTTAATTTGATTTTTACCTGATGTTCTGAGTTTGAGTTCCTCACAGAGAATTAAGTGAGTTTGTTTGTTTGTATTGTCTTCACATGGCATTATGAATGCTGCCAAAACTAAGTGCTGTATTTCTGTATTTACTGAGATCTAACAAAAGGAGGCAAGGTTGTGTTTTTTTACAATTTGAATTAATCTGGCAGCATTCTCAGTGGAAATGTCATCATTTCGAGAGTAGTTTCAAAGGAATGTAAGCAGTCATTTGACAGCAAATATATCTTTGCTTGCCCAGGGTGTTTACTGTCTTTGCTGGAAGACTTTGTGCCCATGTTATTTTTTTCAGTGTGGGTTCACCAGTTGTGTGTACCAATGTGTTTTTGTGTAAGGAAAAAGTGATCCATTAGTTCCAGGTGTTTTGGTGAGTTGAACTGTAGGTTTGCAATACGGTCACATGTAAAATCTGACAACAACCAATGACATTCCCAACCTACTGATAAAAATGCATAAAAATGTCTGTCTGGTGGGAATGTCTGCTTTTGGCAGGGAATTTAAAAAGAATGCAAAGGAGATAGCTTTATTTTCTATACTTGTCTCAATGTTTCTCGATGTCATTGCAACTTTCATTTCATCTTTACAGTCTAGTAAATTGCACACGCGCTTCATACGTTTGTGCCCCAACAAGTAGGTTACATATTGGTATAAATCTCATATTTTAACACCATATAAAAATTTGATCTTTGATAAATTTGATAAAAATTCTGCCTGTTGGCCCATTGTTTGAATTTTTCATAGATTTTACACTCTGTCCTTGTATAACTTTTAAATTGTTACAATTATGGCAGTAGTATCATACCTTAAATAGAGGTATAATATTGTATTTCCAGCTACCTTCTGAGACTTCGCTTCAGTAGCTCAAACCACTCCTGGTACATATATAGATATAGTTAGATAAAGTTTTTAAATATTATTTATACACCTGTAGCTGTTGAGGTTTATACTTGAGCCTAAGTGAGTGTTTGTAGCATAAAACCTTGAGTCTAATAGAGATTGGCAGGCTGGTGGTTACAAGAGGCCTTTCTTTGCCCTCCATCTCCATCCAGCTCACCGATGCCTGTCTGTAACCAAGCCCCTGTGTCTATCTGAGTGTGTTCACCACGCACCCTGAATTCACATCCAGCAGCCAGCCAGCAGAGCCTTTGTCCTATAGACTGAGACAAGCAGCAGGTTTCTGTCCATCTTACTGATCCGAGTATAGACCAGGGACTAAAAGGAGATAAGCAGTGATCCCAAACTGGAATGATTCTCCCTAATCATTGGACTGTGGTTCCTGCGTGGCTGTGTATTCGCTGGAAAAAATAAACTTCAAAAGTTAATTTAAGAGGTTGCAGTAAATAGGTTTATCTACGTTTTTGAGTTTTTTGTTACCTGTAGTCAATTTCTTTAATTAAACTCTCTCCCATCATGTTTTTAAAAATTAATTTAAATACATTTTACAATAGGCTTCAAGTCGAGAAATGACTAGATGCAGTGTTGGCCTTCTGTACACTTCCTTTATTCATGTACTAAGATCTGTCTGCTCTCAAATGCTTCACATATGTTCAGTATGGGTCAATAACTAGTGTGAACAGGGTTTTGCTTAAATAGATGGAAACACTTATTTCTATGATGGTGTAATGTGTTACACCAACCAGAAATGTAAACACACTGTAACCCCTATTAATTACGAACAGGAACTATTTACAGTCCCTGTATAAACCCAGGCCCCATTCTGTGCCTGGGTGTATATAATTTAATATTCAGGTGCAAGAGCTTGTGACCTGTTACTCTCCAAGATGCAGATATACAATCAGGACCTCATGTAAACTTCTGTTTTTTATTTTTTTTTATATTAACTCGCATCAACAAAAGTTTCAATCCAAACTTTTGTTACAAAAAGAGCAAAATTTGATAGGTTAGAATTTCTTTAAGCAAAATGTTTTTTCAGTGTTGCAGTTTCTTGTAGTCTTAAAGGATCTCTCAGTGATTATTCGTGTTTTTTGGGTGCTAAAATGTCAGAAGAATATGTTTCCCACCTCAGTGATGTAACACAGAAGCGTTGCATCATTTAAAGTTCTCCAGGCGCCGGTATGTTCTGAGCAGTTAAAGTCTAACAACACACAGGGCACATTGGTACAGTAATTGTAGTTAGTGTTGGTCAGGACCTGAGCAGTGTTCCTGTTAAAGATTGTGCATTCCTCAATGACGGCCCTACAAAGCTTGTCCTGTGAGCCACTACTCCCCTGTCTGCTGGCCCTGTCATCAGTCTATGAGTAGTGACTCTGGGTCATTGGGCAGAGGAAGAAAATAGGCTTTGTTAAACGATATATATCTCAGAAACAAAAGGCCAGAGGATTACTAGAGAATCTTGAAATCTTCTATTTTTAGAACTGTGAATTCTAATTATATAACTAATGAATTCTGATGGTGGTAATTTGGGCTTTGTATTATATGCATGTGTGAAGTAATATTTTCCAAATCAAGTTGCAAGAGTAAAACTCTGTGTCATCTTCCATTTAGGCTATCCCAGCTGTGGTTGAATTCATGTTATTAAAGCAATCTAAGAATTGTGTTTCCTGAATTACAAAGCAGATTGCTTGTTTATATAAAGAGGCCGGTTTGCTTAAGCTAAACGGTGCTGAAATGTTGACTTTAACAAGCCAGCCGTCACAGTTTGATTACCCTGTTCCATAAACTCAAACACACCCGGTTTGTTTGATCAGAATTACATATTTTATGTGGAAAAAGCGATTTGTCACACCATCCAGGCACAAATCCTGCTGTAGGTCAATGTTTGCTCTTTGTTCCTCAAGATCATTCAGCTTTAATTTCTGTTTTTCTCACTTACTGGCAGGATATAAACTTGCTCAGTTCAAAACCTTGTTAGGTGCATCACACGGGCGTAATTATGAATGCAGGTGCCAGGTCTGTTGGCCTGTTTCTGAATGCGCTTTAAGGAGATTGGTTATGGAGGGCAGCTAAGCCTGACGTAGCCCAGACCATCTGTGGTCCTTGTGGGTTGGGGTGGTTGGCACATTGGAAAGTTACACCACCATGAGTGCCAGGGTAGCCAGTGTATGGTCCAGAGCTTGCAATATAACCAGCATGTAGCATAGTAATTGGAAACACTGAACAGAATTCTGTCGGTGCTATTTTAGCACACTTGCCTGTTCAGGTATGTTGTACCAAGAAACTTTTAAGTAATCATTTAGTAACTTTTATGTATTTAATTTGTTTGATCTCCAAATAAATTTTTATAAATTGTGGTATAGTATTTGTGTTTAACTAAGCAAACAGGTTCTGAAGTTCTTGCATCTTTTAGTTAGAATTAATTTAGCCCAATATGCTTAACGCACAGACTGCATTGAAACATAATTTTTATCTGTTTTTGTTTTTTGTATGTTAAAAAATGTTAAGATTAAACTTTAAAATGTCTCACATTCACTTAGTGATAGTATGTTTACCATTCAAAATAGTCAACAGCTATAAAAGCACTGTAGTATTTGCATACCGAATTGCAATAGGTCGTCTTTCCTATATTTGCATATTGAATTGCGATTGGTCTTTTCTTTTCTGCATCTGTTTAACCATGTAAAGCTGTCTTTACACAGCAGCGTGACTGTGTTGATTTTGTGCGGGCAGCCGACTGAAAATAAGATGTATGACAACAGCAATGCAGCTCTGATGCAGCATTTAATTTACCAAGAGCTAAAGCCTAATCCTTTAACATACAGAACACTCTTCTCTGCTGCCCTTAATGAAATGCAAATCTTTTCAAAGTTTGTGTAAGGTTACACATTTTTCATATTGTTAATAGTTCATTTGAAATGCTAGTTTGCTGGTAGCTTTTACAAAGTTAGTTTTAATACAAAGTTAGTCCTCCTACCATAACCAAGTATACCTTGCCTCCCAAAACAATGCACAGGCTTCTGAATTCCCCTATACACTAATGTTACTATCTTAAAGTATTATTATTATTAAGTATCTAGTGTTCTAGTAGTCTATCTAGTGTTCTTTAGCATTACTGTTGCCATGCCATGAACCCTGCTTCAACATCAAACCGAAAACAAACTGTGATATGAATCGAACCATTGGTATACTGTTACACTCCTAATAAAAATCCTATTTATTAGGGAGATAAACCTACATCCCACACTGTCCCTGTTGGACAAACATTCATCTCCTCACCCCTGCCAGTTATGCAGGAAATGAAGCGTCGTCTTCATCGTACCTCATAGATGGATGAACCTCTGGAATGTCAGACAGGGCTGTGGACTTCAAGACCTTCCCACTTATTTTACGTTCTCCCTCTCCTCCCCCACCATCCCATCAAATTTTCCAGGGAGATGTGAACTAGCATTTGAAGCTCGCACTTCACCTCTGACAAACACGCACAGCTCATCTCTCAAATTTTAACACCCCTTGAGAAAAAAGATTAGAGACTCAGAGTCTGTCTTATGTTGACCTCCAAATCTCTCAGAAGCAGCTTGCCACCCTATTTTCAGCCAGAAGAGTCTAAAAGTCTCGCATATTTCTTTTTAAGTGTTGCCATGGTGCAAATAAGATCATGTTTAACTACATTTGAAACCTCCAAGAGATCAAGAGACTTAATAATATGGCTGTACTTTCATCTTTTCTCTTTCACATGTAGGAAAGTGGATGATGGAGTTTGTCGCCAAGACTTTGGTTTGTTTTTGTTTGTTTGTTGTAACCTGTACATGGGTCTCAACAATAAGGATTTATTCTTATTATTAACTAATTTATTAACTAATTGGACATTTGGTCAAATAAATATTTTTGATACGTATATATTTTATGAAACTAAGTGTCTGTACCATGACAACTATGGCATACGGCATATGCCATATATTGCTCATTTTAAGTGATGAACTTTCGCTGAAACCTCATCTGTTTTAGCCAGCTTTACCCGGTTGACATTTAAAGCATTAGAATTCACCAGAACAGTTTTGTACAGTATCACATTTATCATAGACCCAACTGAAAGTATTACCATTTTAGGAACTTATTTCTACTATATCAGTTAAACATTATAAACAAGTGCCATTTTTCCTGTGAATATTAAACCCTGCAAATTTGCAGCTTTGCCAAATGCAGAAAGTCAAGGTAATAAAACACTCTGCCTCTCAACTGCTGTCATTGTTTTTGGGCCCCCTTCACATGTGGAAACCATTATATCCTGTCTGCCGGACTGAAAGAAAACAGGGCTGCCGCGAGTTTGAGATCTGCGAGAGAATCCGCTTCATGACCCCATCTCTCAACGGGCCCCTCAGTGTTTGCACAAAGAGGCTTTGTTATTGTAGGACCCCAGGCTCTGTCGGCCCCTCCACTGACACTCGGTCTCTTTCGGTGGAGGGGTGGCCCCGAAGCACAAGTTGAGCCTAGAGCTGACCAAGAACACACAGGCTTAAGTGTGTGTTATCTCTGTAGGTGATTTATCTACACCTTGTAAGATGAGGAAGGTTTCCTATATATCCCTGTTTAGGCTGTATTGATAGCGGATGTGTTAGGAGTTTGTTATGTTAATACTACACTTTCTTCACCACTAAAACACCCCAGACATTCATCAGACATACTTAGGCTGACCTACACATGGTCCAAGACCTTACAATTAAATGAAAGCTGTGTTTTGTCTGCGCTACTAATGTGTAACTATAGAAACCAAAGTTATTTTTTGCTCCAGTGTTTGCACAGTGTGATTACTTTTGTTCTGATGGCCAGATAGTTACTAGAGGTTTTAATATTAAAGAACCATTAAAACAACTTATGCTCCATTAATCTGATAACTCTGATGGCGTCCACCCTTATGCTCACATGTGGAACTCATTTCACCCTCACTCTCTTCTCGTCCACACAAACACACACACACACACACACACACACACACACACACTTTGGTTTATTCACTGTTAACATGAGGCATGTCAGCTGCACTATTTTGTATTGCTAGGCTTTTTTCCAATAAAAATTGGGGAGATTTGAGATTAAAAAATGGAAACGTTGACTGTAACAACGGAGCTGGTTTAAAAAGATATTAAACTTTTGCCCTAAAATATTAACTTTCCAAAAACTCATTTTATTAGCAGTTCTCCAATTCTCCAAGCTTAAATGGAATCATTATTACTTTAATCATTACATCATTATTACTTGCTTTAATGTGTTATTTGAGATGGTGTGGCAGAATTAGCGTGTCTGCATGCTACAGTTAATGATTCATCAGAGAATCCTGCAAATTCATATACTTTAGTCAGGGTGGACACCGTATTTAATTTCAAGCAAATGATGGCTGTCAGTCATAGACCAGCGGTCTGCTCAGTGAATTTACTGTTTTACATTCATTCTCCGTTGAGTACTGAGAATGGAAGGTCCTGTTGTGCCATTCCAGTTCGCTATGTTTGTGCTTATTTGCACTTTCCTCGTTTTCAGAAGGGAGTTTTTGCTTTCTGTAGCTCTGTTTGCTTTCTGTTTTGCTGTTTGCTTTCTGTTTTGTCAGATTTAGGATGTTTGCTGCTTGTGGTCTTTTACTTATATCAGAAATGCAAAGACATACACTGTCTGTTTCTTACAAAATTGCTGTGGTGGTACAGTGATGGTTTCCGATATTGATATCACGGTACTTTTTAGGTATATAGACTGTGATAATGAATGTGATTCCTGTGTATTTCTGTAGCTCAATTGGTAGAGCATTGTGTTTATAGCCAGAGGTTGTGGGTTTGATTCCCAGGAAACACACAAACTTTGGATAAAAGCATCTGCCAAATGCATACATGTAAATGTAGATTTGCATATCCATATACAATGATATTTACATGTGGCCCTTTAAAAACATTTTTTTTTTTTTTTATTACTACAGCAAAACGGTTTCCATGCACAGCTTAAAGACCGAAACTAGTAAATAATAACATTAATCTAATTTCATTACCAATCATTATCTATATGTGCGTATTTGTCATAAATGTAACTTTTCGATTGCTTCAGGACTATGTGATGTGCATGTATATGAAGTGTTTCCCCAGCAACCCAATATTCAGGTGCAGCCTTGTCTGGCTCGACCTTAGAAACTGGAAGAGGGTGAGAGGGACATAGAGAAAGAACACATCAGAGGACAGGCATGGAAGGCCTTATTCTGCAACACAAGCCTTTGTAGTGCAATGAGCACACCGCTTCTGAGAGTTTGAGTGGGGGGAGACGGGGTGAGGGGGGGTACCTGCGGCAGGAAATCGCAATAGCATCCCAGACTGGCTTCTGTTGTCTGGTCTTTCATCTTCTCTGTTTGTACCCAGTTTCCCCTGTTGCTGTCACAGCAACTAGGTGTTGTCAGCTGTGAGGAAATATAGGATTTAAAATCAGATTAACTGGCAGCTTGCGAACAATCTGATAAAACAAACAATTTATGTTTGTTTGACATTTTCGTGCATTCAGAAAGATGGTTGAGCTAAAAAATAGAAAAAGAAACAGCTGAAAGATAAACTGTTCAGAATTAATAAGGCGTTTGAGTGCACATTGGATAGTTGGACATACATTTAGGCATACACAATTCATCACATTTACCACAACATATCACATTTTCTCAGGTATTACAGTATAAATGTAAATGTAAGAAGTATATTGAGACCAAAATTATTGTTGCTAAAATTATGAAATGTTTGGTCAGCTGTGTTCTAGTGTGTGATTGGCTCATTGTGTGTGTACATAAATATTGCAAACTACTTTCATGTTTTGTCTTTTGGATTGCGAGTTTACAGTTAATTCTGTCTACATGTTTATGACTTCTGGCCTATTGTGTGGATGGATTTGTAGTCAGGAATGTGCTGTACGTAACTTTCACTTTTGAATTTTACTTTGAATAACAGCAATAAACAACTGTCTATTTATTAATCCAGTTCATAAACCAGTCTGATGGATACTTTCATGAATCACCCATTGCAGTTTCTGTCATAAACTCCCATGAACTCTTGTAAAAGAAAGCTTTTCAGGTTTGGAATTAAATAACAGCGGTTTAGGCAGAATTTTCATTTTTGGTTTAACTATGCTGTGATCTAGTAGGTAGATAAAAAAAATTGCTTTACCGCGTGAAAGTGTTAGAGGGGGTCAGTGCAATGATTTAGACCTTGTAGGCCATAAGAGTAGATTAGGGCACCTTTTCTGCTCATTGCGTTGGGAGTACACCCTTTCACTCCCTCGTACAATCCCAAATTAATGAGGATTAGCTGGATGGGCTCTGGCCTTTGAAGATGACTGAATTGCTAATAGGTTTATCCCCTTCATCGCGCCATTTTAATGGAAATGTTGCCGAGCAACAACGCCGTGGCTCCGCTGTTACCCTGCTTCCACAGCACGTCAGCTGATACCTCAACCAATGCATGGAAGGTTACGAAAGAATTTGTCTATTTCAAATCCAATAAACTCACCTGTGACCATCAGATTTACGCAACTATTACAAGGTATGCTGAGAATTTTGGAGCTATGTTTGTGAATTGAAATACGGACATGACTTATTGGTTTTGCATTCTTCTGGGTAAAGGCAATAATTCTTAAGTGGCTGCTTTTAGGGCCCCAGAGAGATGGCAATCTTGATATAATAAACCACCCTGCGGAGAGCTTCGCTTTAGTCGGTCTTCCTCGCCGTGCCTCTGTTAAAAGGAGTGCCGGAGCTTTGACAAGCCTGGATCAAAGACAGCATGAGGTTCAGTCATTTTAGACATTTATTCAATGGCAGTCAAGATTAACCCTGGGGTTGACGAGATTAATAACCACCCTGGACACCAAATTCTGAGCCAAAGCAGCTGCACATGGCCCTCTTTGTGCCCATTCAGTTGAATGCCTGTATGTTATTTCTATAGCAATCCTATAGCTCGTCATTCATTTGGATGTCAACTTGTCTTTAAGGATTAGATGGTGGATAGTCCAAACTTGGAGAGGGCTTGAAGAGTCCTGTCGCGATGAATTCTCGTTCATGTCCTGACACTGTTTCTTCCTTTTAAATCCTGTGACTCTTTAAGGGCTTTAAAGGTCTTCAACAACTGACTTTAGCATGAGCAAATAGCATCACAGTGTGGGCTGTGAAGCAGCATATTGCTGATTGTGTGTTGCTGTAGCTCATCTGGTGGAGCATTGCGTTAGCAGCAAAGGTTGTGGGTTTGATGCCCCGGAAACATATAACTGATAAAATTAACTTGAACGTACTGTAAGTCGCTTTGGATAAAAGCGTCTGACAAATGCATAAATGTAATGATTGGATCTGCTGAATAAAACAAACCCCTTCATCGAACGAGTCATTGTTTTAAATCGGAACAAGACTTAGGTGACATTAAATGAGACATCTTGTTTTCTAATGAACTGAACATCTGATTTGCAAACAAGCTAAACAAATTATGCATCTCAGTACTAAATGAGGATATGTTAACTGACTAAATGAACTGAACAGGGCCTGTCAATATTTAAGTGTTAAATCTGTATGGATGTAGCAGTTATGATGTTTTGCCACCAATTACAACAATAGCTTGAATGTGAACAATAGCTTAATTTTCATGTTTGTCTTCTATGTGGCTCATCATGGTAAACTGTTTCCCAGCTATATGGTTGTGTTCAGTCATAACACAAGTGAGTCATAACACAAAAAGACACTCAATTCTTATCTGCTGTAAATCAGTGATGTCATTTGCAGTAAGGGTCAATGAACGAAGTAGTAAACAAATCTGCACAAATCTTTTTTCAGAACGAATTAAACGATTTGTCATTGGTATGAATTAAAATCTCCACCACTTTGTCTATTCATTAGTCAAGCACTGATTTTTGCTGTTCTCAGTAGCTTTACACATTTCCCTACTATGTTGTATTTCTTAATCAATTTTCATACCTGAAAGACTTTCCTCTTAGGGGTTTCATGTTTCTTGAGAGGGCTTTCAAATTACAAGCTGTGAAATTCCTCATTGGCTCGGGCAAAGCTGTGAAAGCCATCAGAGTAGTTCAAAAAACAAACCCACCATGCCGGGGAAAGACCTGCAGCAGTGCCCGGCATGCTATTTGTGTTTGTGCTGATGTTTATTTTACGAGAGGGGTCTGAAATGAGTTTCTTCTTTCACTTAGTTTTCAACAGCTTATGTGTCTAAAGCTTTCTTCACAAAGGTGGGGCTCATCCATACATCAGCCACAGTTTGTTTTGCTTTTTATAAACATGCACTCGTGATGAAATTCCAGGCCTTTGGTAAGTGCAGACATTTGCCCATTTCGTGATCTTTAATGTGGGTGACTATCCTGACCTCAGTCTAGCCCCCAAAGAAACATTACACAGTGACTAAAATAAGGTTCTTCTCATTTTAAGTGTTGAAGGTAGTCAGACCTCTTCATGGCAAGTTTCCTCATGATTTTTGGATGTGGTGGAAATCTATCATGTTGTTATGACACATTCCACGGTGTATAGAATCGCCATGGTAATGAGGCGAGCGAAGCGCAAATACTTTTATTGTGAAGAACTGTTAAACTTGTTGCTTATTTTTTATGGCTTACAGCAGTGAGGTTTTGGACAAAGAAAGTGTTTAATCTTCCGTGGCTCATTTAGCTGGAATTTGGAAAGTTAATAATGACACATCCAGGGTGTTATTTAAGCTTTATATGCACTGTTTGTGTCCATAATAAGTGACAAGGCGTCAGAACATTTTGTACGACTGTACTATACATTTAGATAAAAGGCACTAGCTAAAACTTTCATAATTGTGACTTAAGAAATTCTAAAAATTGTAAGTTGAAAATTTGTGAATTCTGCCAACATTCTTTACCTAGCGTTTATGTTTTCAAAGTGAAAAGTCAGTTTTTTTCCATTTTGTTTATTTGAAGCTGTAGTCTGTAACATTTTGGTTAAAAATAAACAAAAATCAATTATTGAGCAAGTACACGACAGATTAATGCACAACAATCTCCTTTCCTCAACCTGATTATCATAATGATTTCAAATTTGACCTGTTCACTTTTGTACACTTTTATGTAAACAGAAAGAAGATCCGGCTACTATAATGCATGTCAGGGTTCTGTAGATGATGCAGCATTTGTAGCTTGTTCTTACAGCAGCTGTTTAGGATTTAAACTTGTCATCCATGTTAAGAACTGCAAGTATCCTGCAATTTATGTTTCTAACAGAGATGGCAGTAGAGAGTCAAAAGTTAAAGGATTTCAGCTATAAAAAACACTCAGCTACAAAGTTGTAAAAACAGCAATATTCTGTTTTGTCCCTACTTGTAGCCTCTATACCACTATTGACGCTACCTGTCGCTCAGTACTGGAAATTGTTTTTGAAAATGAATCATGGTACAAAATAACCTAGTTAAGTTAGTAGGGTCACTAGTAGTACTACTAGTACTAGTACTGTTGTACTTGCTTCCCAACACTGCCATGATGTTACTTGGATAAATGCAAGTCCAGTTGCATTCAAATACATTCTGCCACACATTCTACACTCATAAAATTAGCAGTAACTTAGCAGAAGCTTGTCAGATGTACTTTGCTGTTATTTGTTGGTTCTCACCAATTGTTCTCTCATCTTTACCACACAGAGAATCTTCAATTCCTTTGTGTACACGGAGAAGACTTCAAATGGTGAAACAGAGGTACAGCAGGTGAGTTGCACTTTATCCCTTGATTGCATGCGAGTGAAGTGTGTGTGTGTGTCTGTGTTATAGACGGGCAAAGGACACCCATTAAAATTCTACAGTTGCTGCCTGGCCTGCTTTGAAGATCTCTTTGTGCTTTCTGCTGCTGAAACACTAATTCAAGGCACTATCGACTGCACCCCGACTCTCCCTAACAAGCTGTGGAGAAATAAGATGTTTTGCTCACCATTTTGTTCTTCTTAACCTCAATGCATTTGGCCCATAATCAAAACTCTCGGCCTTATGAGCTATTTATAAACTTAATTGGGTGCGCAATTTGGAATAGAGCTTGGACAATTGCAAACATGTCTGCCTGTCTTTCAGTATGGGTAGTTGACATTTACAGAGCAGCACATGAAAATGGTAAAGTCTCTATTTCAGTGTAATTGTAATGTTGTCATGGTTTTCAAGGCTTAACCCTGAAACTGTCATATGGAGTTAGAAATCATACACGCTATTAAAATGTAATCTGGTTACACTAAGAAATCACATCACAAATTTTGATTTCCATTCATTTTATTACAGAGCACACCATCATTTCTGTTTCTTGTGAAGTTTTATGCTAATATTTATAAAACAAACTTCAAGATACACGATTTTCATGTCTCATCTCAAATCTCTTCATATCCCAGAAGCATTTCATTATTTTGCATCACACCAAATGAAAGTAGATTTGTGATCAGGCAGAGTTTATCATAGCATTATTATTGTAGCTTTGTATTAGTATACAGGATATTAATATAGCGTTTACCTTGTGCAAATGGTTTTAAAAATTATGTGCAGCAACAGAGGTCTGCCCTGTTTGTAGCATGTCCAACAGTAAGCCAATGGGATGATGTGGGGGGTTTATGAACAGTGCGCATATTTCAACTCAAGGAGAATCAAGGCCACAATAAGTTTCATTTCAGTACTTTTCCATCTGAAGCTATAGGAACACATCTGCCATCAGTCAGTTTTTAGACAGTAAGCCTGTCATGCATAAGCCTAATTTATTCTTGCCATGGGCCTCTCCCTCGTGCCAACTTCCAACTTCTGTTTTTGCTGTAAGGCAGAAAGCACCCTCAATGTTAATACACCCTGTTCTGACCAGCCTTAAAACAGCTTGACGTGAAAAAGGCAACATACCGGCAACAACACACGTTCCCCATGAGTGTTTCTCTGCTACACACACAAGCGCAGAGCAAGAACGAACAGGTTGTCACTTTGCTTGGGCTTCTATGCCAAAAGAAACCCTTTTTGTGTGAATTATTCCTGCATACTGTCTCTCTCTCTCACCTGCAGCTATTTACCGGCTGCTGGTGAGAGATTAGGCAGATCACTGGCAGGCTTTTCCAGTGACACCTCGACAGCTAATTGCCAAGCAGGGTTTTGAAGGTAGATGCTGATAAACCTCTCTGCCTGCTGAGGCAGTCAAGGCCTGATAGTGATTATTAGGTGAGTCAGGCCGTGTCATGCTTCAGTGTTGTTTGGTTGTTCCACATACTAATTGACATTGCACGCACTCATAAAAAGGGAAGGATATACAGGCAACTATAATCAAAGGTGATTAATTGCTCCACTTTTTTGGATTCTGTCAGATGTAGCTAAGGCTGTAAAAAAAAGGAAGGTGTGAAGAACTGTTTTTCCATTTCCACAGGATCATCATATTTATGAACCATGATTGATTCTCTAGTTTGTTGAATGTGGTATTATTTAGCATTTGACTTGACAAAAATCTATGAAGTACAAGATGCGTCATCAATTTTATGAGGCTAATTATACAAAATTATAAGGTTTCTTTAGTTAGATTTTAAGAGCACACTAGCATATAGACCTGGAAAAAAATGAACTAAGAGCCACAAACAAAAATTTTGATTTAATGGGATTTTTAGGGAACTGGCAATACAAAAACAAAAAATTATGGGTTGAAATATGATATACATTTTTAATGTGCTGACATGGTTATGCATCCTAAATATAGTCTGTTCTCTTCTCTTGAAGCTGTATTCTATTAAAATGACCTAGTTTTAGTTTATGCTTAATTGGGCTTCTGTTTTTAGTCCGTGTGAATGTCATTTGTTTATTAAACCACATTTTTGTCATAAATACTGTGATTTACCCTAGTTGTGTGTTAGGCGCTCGTTGCTTTGTTGGTTCTTTGTATTGTGCATAGCTCTATTTTAGTGTTTTTATTTGAAGTTCTGGTTCTGCTTTTTATTATGCATTGTAAAAGTTTATAAAAAAACACATTAGAAGTGCAAATCTCATTATTCTGGGTTTCTTTAAAAAATTGACTTTCATCAGATCATGCTTACAATGCTGTCAACATCTGCCAGTTTTGCACCCTCTCTTTGTGCCCATACAGACACACAGAGAGAGAGAGTAATGAATACCTGGCACTGGCACTTTGCAAGTTGGAAAGGCACCCTATTAGAAAAACTGCACCAATTAGAATCATGTCCATGTATTTTACTTGCATAAATACAAAGCAAGTTTCTCCTCTTGCTGTGACCATTTTAATGAGATAGGACACAAACTTCTTAACATATCATAGACAAATTTTTCGCATACTGTGCTATGTAAGTTATACAGATATTAAAAATATGATATTAACTGTAGCCTATATTTATGTTCAATTGCAATATGCATTTTCTTTCTTTGCAATTCTTTGCAAGAATTAATAGTTGAAAACAAAAAAAATATTAATATTTTGGAAAAATGTACTGTGGTCTATCCTTAAGTCATTGTTTTAATAAATAAATAAACAGACTAGGAATGTAAGTGCAGTAACCTCAAATTACCTTCTGCCTCTTTCCACACTTGGTTGATTAGATTTTCCAAAATTAGTTTTACTGCATTTCTGGATAATAGTGTTATTTTCTATACTGACCTGTTTGGAATGAGAGTGCTTTTCTCCTATATGTTATTCTTTCAAGATGGTGATCCAGGTTTTGCAGTAATGGCCGAAGCAAGCAGCTGATTGGATGTTCACGGTCAATGGGTCATGGTACATTACTCCAGTCCAGGACTTGCAGGAGATTTATAATTTAGTTATTCCCTCAGGATTTCACTCTTACCTAGACATGCATTTTTAATTTACTTTTTATTTTTTGTCTGTGCCTGCATGTTTTAGTTTGCGGTTTATATTGCACTAAAGAATTTGGTGGAAAACTGCTTGTGTCAGTAATTTATGCCCTGATGGGGGTGGGGGGAGCTGCCGAACCTAGTTAATGGTTCTCTCCAGAGAACTCCAGTCTGCATCGGACAAGCCTGAATTCTGGGAAATGCCGTTAATCAGCCATAACTCCTGCTCAATATAGTGCAACATAGACCGAGAGCTAAAACAGCATCCCAGTTCTCTGTAACCTCTTTTGGATTAGGAACTCAATTCCCCCCTATGGCACCCAACCATTTTCCCGCTGCCCGTGGTGCAGCAGCAGTCAACAATGCATGTCTAACAATAATCGATTACTGGTCTCCAAGGTTAGTTCAAGCCCTCTTTGATGTGGTGTGCTGGTCTGGATTTGGAAAGCGAATTATTCTTAGTTTACTTCACACAGAACTAATAAAAAGAGATGTCTTGAGTAAGGAGTGTGTTTAAATAAGTGATGTTGGTGTATTTGTGCTTTATTTGTTTAACAGTCAAGCAGTTGACTCAGACCAAAGGCATTCAATTAAAAAACCAAACAACAGGGAGCGTTTAGACACTGAAAAAAATGATGAAAATTATTACATGTTTTTATAAATGTTTTTGTTGTTTTCAGCTGGCAAAGAAGATCCGGGAGAAGTTTAACCGATACCTGGATGTGGTTAACAGGAACAAGCAGGTTGTCGAAGCCTCTTACACAGCCCACCTCACCTCCCCTCTCACAACCATCCAGGACTGCTGCACTATCCCTCCCTCCATGATGGAGTGAGTACTATTTGATTATTCATTCTCCAGACCACTCTTTCCTGTTACACAAACCAACACATGCATTTTCAATCCAATAGAGGCATATGTGCTTTGCATGTCTTTACAATGAACATTTTGTATTGGAGTGTGGAAATATATAATATTTATAATTCAATTACAATTCTTTACTAAATTATACAACACAATGTGAAATATGTTATTATATGTTATAAGTACTTTTTATTGTACTTTTCTGGAAATATGTTCCACAAAAGATACAAATGTCACTTGAGGGAATAAAAACAATACTATGTTTTCAAGAGTTGTTTTGCTTGCAACAAAAACAGTTAATACATTGTTTTTTATTTTATGTTTCAATACATGAATTTGCATTTTTAGATCAACTTTTACACATCTGGTTGTTACATTTAACAGTAATAAAAAAGTTATGTTGATGAAATAAAGCTCTTAACATTGCTGACACTAACTAAAGCTAAACTGGAATTAAAGTTACAATTGAAAGTAGTTTTTTAATGTAAAACTATTTAAATGGTGAATGTGGATGCATCATAGCAGCTGACATCCTACACTGTCCTACACTAAAAACAGAGTTAAGTTATCAGACTCTTTGAAACTAGTGCATTGTCTCTAGTGCATTGGCTGCTCTCTCTCTCTCTCTCACACACACAAACACACACTCACTCACTCACACTCACTCACTTATCCAGTCTTACTTTCAATCTTCCATTCCAAAGTTTCATCATCACCAGCCTTTTATCTCTGTTTGAAGGATGTTCTCCATCATTCAGTGACCTTCTTCGCTATAGCTTTCCTGTAGCTCAGTGGTTAGAGCATGGCGTTAACAACGCCAAGGTCATGGGTTCGATCCCAGGGATTGCACATACTCAATGTATAGTGATCAATGTGTAGTATAATGCAATGTAAGTCGCTTTGGATAAAAGCGTCTGCCAAATGCCTAAATGTAAATGTAAATCTGTCTTTCACCTTATATCGCTTAATATATTTTTCCTGTTTGAATTTTCTCACTATTATCTTACATTTACATGAATTAAGTTTTCCCCCCTCAAGCTGTCAGAAGAATGTAAAGCTGTTTACATTCTCACAGTTTGTGAGTGTGTTCAGTATTTCTCAGTTCAACTGGAGAGAGCTGCTTTGCTAGAGATAGTGTTAGATAAAAGAGAGCGAGAGGGAGGATAAAATGACGAACACCTCACTTAAAGTATAAGCTTTGTGATTAAAGTGCAACACTAACTTTAAAGTGTTTTAAGGGGAGAAAACCTTTCCAATTCATAGTTTGCCATGTTAAAACTCGCAGTTCTCACCATGACTGTTTTAGAAAATATCTCTTTACCCAAAGGCAAAGAAACATTATTTACAGTGTGTTGTGGCTATTTATAGTAGGCATTTAGATGCACAATGTTTGCTCTCTGCAAAACTACAAAAAGAAGTTTAATTAAGCCTTCCAGTATGTCACCCAATGTCCAGATTTGAAGTCATAGCTTCCTAAATGTCATCGCCTGAGGTTTGATTTAACAAGCATGAGAGTAGACATCTAGGAACTGCCTTATCATTTGAGAACACTATGATGTTTTTATGAATGGCACATCAGTGGGATTACACCTTCCCCCAACTGGCCAATAAGCTTTTCAATCCTCATCTAAACCGCCTCTTCAGGTTTTCTTGACCATGGAATGTTCAATCTTGATATTATCTTGTTACATCCTGTTTGTGGGTGTTTTGAAAAGCCTTTTCATCATAATAAGATGAATAATGGAATGGCCATGTTTACTTTTTTAAATGTAAACAAAGACAAGTCATTTTTTCACTTAGAAAAGGTTTTATTTACATCTATTTACATTTATTTACATTTATTTACATACACAAAATGATGTTCGCTCACATGAGATAAGACAACAGTCATATTATTGGCTTAGACAAAGCTATATTCTTGTGCATAAGGGTGGTCCACCCTCATGGTGGCTGCCATGTTGATATCACCTTGTGTGTTGAATACAGCTCACTTTATCTTTGTTACTCTGTATTTCCACACACTTTCAGCTTGCTTGCTGTATTCGCAGACCCATAGGTTGTGTTATTCTTCTTAAACAAAAACTTTAACTTGCTATATATATTTCAATATGCAATAGATGTTCAGCCAATGGTCCGTGAGCGTGACGTCTAAAGCTGAGACTAGAATTTAGGGGGCAGGGCAGTGTTCTCATAAAGTAACAAGGCCAGACATTCGTAAGAGTGGTGCACAGATCCCCCAAGTGAGCACCAGCCAAGAACTGTCCCTGACACAGGAGCCCCCATTTCAGCAAGAAGTATCAGTGTAGCTTTAAAGCCAACACCAGGTATTAAAACTTTGGCCATCATAAAGTCTCGTTACTAAGTGACCTTGACTGAGTAATGTAATAGAAACACTGTACATAATGGATTGAATGGATAAAAAAATTAAAGACAACGTTTAAAGAGATTTAATGGCTCCATGTGACATCTGTCCAGGCATTACGCCCTCCATAAGACACAGTTCAGCTGCCATTGCGCAGCCCAGTCATGGCCGAGAAGATCAAATGTTTCACACTGTATCCATGTCACATCCCATCACACATCTCTGCTGTGTCTGTTCCCCATGAGTGCTGACCTCTGCCACAGCAGAATGCTTTAATCAACACTCACCCCCACTGCCCACTGCTACACTTAAGCAGTGATGAAGCTGTCTAGAAATAACCCCTTACTCGGGGTACATTTGATCTCTCTCTCTGCTTAGGGAGATTTGGGTGTCGGGGGATCGTAAAGCTACATTTATGCATTGCTTGAAAGATCGGCCTGCAAAATTAATGATGCTTTGAGGTGTGTGGTGTGTTGTGATAAAGCTACAGTCATTAACAATGGTTTTGAAGCACATACCATGGTAATACTATGTTTTCTTGGCATGTACTGCTGTAATACCTTGGTATGCTTGTGTACGTACATTGGAGTAGCATTTAATTGCTATGGTACATTAAAATGGTAATTATTCAAAATCGTGGTAGATGTGGTAGCACAGTTGTATTTTCATTTGATACCAAGGTACTGCCACTGACTTTTTAAATGGGGCAACAGCTGTTTTTTATACTTGTAATGAACTTTTGACAGTGCACAGCACACTGCAGGTCAAATTGTAGGTCATAGTAGTAGTCAGTTGTAACTGAAAAAACTCAGTGATATTTACTCCACTTTTGTATTTTACTATCAGAAGAGAACAGCAGTGCGGTATTTCTCAGTCCTCCGTCAGGTTCTTCCCTCGAGTTGAAAAACAAGAGAATTTTAAAATTTTCAAATGCCACAGACTTTTTGTCGCCCTTCACTAATAAATAAATAACATTCGTTTTAGAGCTGAATGGTGTCATTTCTGCACTGCTTGCATAACTAAATACAATTGCTAAAATAATGATTTTAGCTGGTTTACTGAATACTACCCTTTTCTGTCATTGGTCAGAAAACGGATAACCCTGCCTGAAACTCATGTTATTGGTTAAGCCCATGTTGCAATGTCAGGTTGGTCAAAACGCTCAAACAAACAAAACAGTGTTTTCATAGCATCAAAAAGCCACAGTGTTTACACTTCTTATGCATTTAAACTAAAATGGATTATTTATAGCTGTCCTTATACATTAGACTTGCATAGGAAAAGCATTTTGACATATTTACACGCATAATTACACACCTCACTATATTCATATTCTTGTAATGCACCACAGTAGCCTTTACCCTTCAGATGATAGTTTTCATTTCCTTTGCTGTGTTTTTTATAAACCAGTCATCCATATTTCTTCATTTGGATTAATACTTAAATTTCTTGATTATCTAATCAAACCACAAACAAACTACAGCAAGTCTTATTCATTCATCCTTTTTTATTGCTTTCTCTCCACTTCTCATTCCCTGTTCACTGTTAATCCGGTCTGTTCATCTCACAATCCTTTAGGAGCCGGACCGTTTGGACGGGCTATAAGCCCAAGCTAATAAAGACTGCCTTACTATGTGAGAGAGAGGGACATTGGCAGAGAAAAAGAGGGAGCACAAGGCTTAAGTCACCATAAAGGGGTCTTAAATGCTGCTCTGACGGACTGCATGCTTTCCTAAGTCCATATGTGGGGAAACAGGGAACCTCTTTCCCATAATCCCCCCTGAGCCTCCCTCTTAACTCACAGAGACTGCTGCGCTAATGAACTGCTGCTCTGATAGATTCACACAGAGAGAAAAGAGAGAGCATCTGACAGAGCTGATACTGCAGTGATACGTGCCAGACATGTTCACAAGTCACTGAGGTGGAGTCTAAGTCAAGTCCCAAATCTTTCAAGACCAAGACTAAGTCAAGCCTGAAGTCTTTATTTATGAGTCTAAATTACAGTCTTTAGCAATATTTCTGTGTTTGCTGCCAGTTAGTGTTCCAAATCCTATTAAAGGAATAGTACAATTCTGTTTTTAAATACTAAAAGACTTGGCAGAGCTATAATAAAAAAAAAACTTATTCATTCAGTCAAACTTGTCTAAAATAGTTTATTAGAATTCATTTTTTTTTTTTACATTTTTAATTCATAATTATACAGTCTTTATATTTAAATGTAGGATTGTAACAGCCTATAAAAAACTATTAATTTTGCATATGTATTATGTTCAGCTTTTAAAAATTGAATGTTGATGACACCATTGTGTTGAAATACTTATTTAAAAAAATATTTTTTTGTGCTGGTGGTTGTGAATCTGTCAAACCTGTTTGCAAATCTGAATAATTTGTTTGCAAATTAATTTAAGAGGTTCTCTATTGAAACACAATTCATGGAGACTGAGAAATGACCAATGAAAATACTCAGACTTGCAAATTCCGAGTCTTAGACTTGAGTTTCCATGTCTGTTACAAGCATTTTATCTTTGGCTTGTGACGTGATGTTGTCCATCTGCTAGCACTCTATTAGCGTCTATTAGGAGTGGAATCACATGAATTTGTGCCTGTCACATCAAACATGAAGGGCCACTAAATGAGGAGACCATCTGAACACATGAAGACAGCTTTTCATTTAGTTTGGGTATTTAAGGTCCTGAAAGCAGTTTGTACTGGCAGACAGTATAGGGAGTTAATGGGTATATAGATATATATATTTAATGGATGTCATGACACAATATTAATTTACCATTTTCTGATTGACATATAACCTTTTTGAGTATTTTTGACTTAAGTGGGGTTTGTTTTTCTGTAATGTACATTATATTGGCCAGATAATATTAGATATTGTTTATTAACTTAAGAATGTTAAATTAAGAAAATGCAGCCTGTTAATCGTTTGCAAATGCAATTGTCACTATGTCAAGAATTGTATTTGCAGTATTTATCAAATGTACAAACATGTAAATATTTAAAGTAGTTTAACAGGGTTAAAGATTATAGCTGTTCAGAGCCATATAGAATTTAGAATAATAGACATGCAGTTTCGGCATGTCTAAAACTGCATGCTTTAAAACTAAAACATGCAGTTAGAGGGGAGTTAGCTTCTGCTTGGTTTTTGTTTGCCACCATGCATGCTAAAACTCAACCCAAGGGCTTGTTTTTCCCATTAATTTCTATTTTCTTCTTTTTTCTGAAGGTAGAAATCCTAATTTGCATATTGAACTAAAATGAAAGATAGCGGGAAAATATGCGTGTTTTTCTCACATTTTTCTCTTCTTTTTTGCTCTGTCTCTGTTTCCCTCTCCCCACTTCCCTCTTTTGCTCACTTCTGTTTTTTTTTCTGATGTGAAATTCAAAGCAGCTTGCAAATTTATTTTTTATCTAGCACACATTTGCTTTGCAATCACATGTAAAGTGTGTTGAAGAAGAATTTTAATGAGTAGGGCCTGATGGGAATTAAATGACTGAAGTTCAAAGCGCTTTGCACATCACAGCAGCTGTCAATCAAACGGCAGCCTCTCTGGGTCTGATGATGTTAATAGTGAAGAGAGAAGTGAATTTAGTGGGGTAAGACACTGGCTTATTAATAGGCAATGGAAGAGAACATATCTAGTTCATGTAGTAAAGGGTGGATATGATATCGATATGGTGCATTTGAGGAGAGTGGTGCATTATGGGTATTTTATTTAAAGAATAAAGTGATATGCAGTAACTGCAAGATAAGGTAGCGAGATCAGGGCACATTTGAGAGGAGCAGTGCATTATGGGTATTTTACCTAAAAAAAAAAGTGATTTTCAGTAAATGCAAAGAAAGGTAGTGAGATCAGGGCACAGTTGGGGTAGGAAGGCATTATGGGTATTTTATGTTAAAGAAAACGTGATATGCAGTAACTGCAAGGAAGGGTGGAGAGATTAGAACTCAGTCAGTTGGAAGCTGAAGAGATGAAAGATGATGCTGCAGTGCAGTGAGATCTCTGGAGATGGAGCTTAGATCTGTGCTTGATTAGTGCAGGCAGAAAGGCATGATGGGATGCATTAAAATGTCATTCTTTTCCCGCACATTCTAAGACTAAAGAGCCCCAATCAGATCACATATCTTGTTGACCATCATTCTCCACCTACTGCCACTGTGCCTCTTATAAATGCAGTTAGCTCCTCTAGTTCTGTCAGTATCTCTCAGTGTACTGTAGATGCCAGGTGGAAGTGTAGTGCTTAAATAAAGCTAGCTTGTGTTTCTGTAGTTCACCAACTCTGTGACATTACAGAGTATGTAAATGTAAATTTGAACCGACCAACTGGTGAGCAGAAGAACATTTTGCCAATTGTTTGGTTTCTATTTATGCTGTGTCACACCAAATAGCCCCACTCACAGTGAAATCTTTTTGGTCTAAAACCTTGCTTTTCATAACTGTACATCATTATACGCATTAAATATGCTATATTCATTCTGTAATACATTATAATACATTAATAATAATTATTAAAAGTTTTATTTCAGTTTTTTTTACTTTAAATCATATTTGGTATATAAATATTAAAACTGATATTACAAT
>JAZGTJ010001453.1:36348-56178 GCA_036877575.1 Botia almorhae | reverse complement strand
GTGATGGGGTGGTGGAGGGATGCTGCGAGACTGTCATGTGACGGAGGTGAAGGACGGCTATATATATGCGTCGTTGCGTGCTGATTGGTTGGATTACATGACCTTGCTCCTCCCGAACTTAGTTAATAAAACTTCATAAGGGAGCAATGCTGGACATCATAATTTGAGACACAGTTTTTTATTATCTTTTGAGATAAGAGTTTGTGGTACAATAAAAACATACAGAAAGTTTTGGAACACAAAACTTCCTCTGCAGTCCAAAAAAGCATTTACTGCAAATAACTGCAAAAACTGGCTCCAAATTAACATTTTAAAGACAGGTCCATTTATACCTGGTATTACCATCCATCTCAGGCGTCAGCACTAAATACAGGTCCTCCAAAGAACTGCCCACTTACCTGTCAATCACCCACAGTCAACATTTCAAATTATTCTGATGTTTAAATTAAGTCAGGTGAGGAGGGTTAGTCATGAAAGAACATGATAAACAAGCTGCTTGTGTGCATTACTTATTAAAACAATATCTTTAATTTCATTCTGATTTTAACAGTTAGATTGACACATTTTAGCTATTCTCATGAATCTGTCACAAGGTAATGCAGCTTTAAAAAGAAGCTGGTACTGAAGGATGAGACCGTTTTATTGGACACACAGTTTGTGTTTGTTGCTTTTCATATGGGTTAGGGAAGGCAGTAGCAAAATAGCCAGATTACAGAAAATAGTGTAGTTTTGCCCGTGTCATCAAACACACAGACTCTTAAGATTTGTTAAAGATGTTGTTGTATGGAAAGCGTAGTATATGAGATTTTAACATCACTTTAATTTAAATCACTTTACCTGCATTTGTAGTTTACTGGCAGTGAAGAGTGATGGGACAGCGTTGTCCTTTAGCACGCGGTTGTTGCATTCTTGTTTGAAACAGTCTTTGGTGAAGTGTTGCGAACAAATGCTGCTGTACTTTGTGGGTTTAAAGTTTCTTCTCTTCATGGCAGCTACCCATTTCCCACACATATCTGGTTTGGCCAGTGGGAATCTACCAAGTTTATGACAAAACGATTGGTTATGTTTCTACTGCTAAGTCATGAAACAGCAACACTGTGACATTGAACCTCAAGAAGGATTGAAGTAACTGTAAAAGATTTCCAATTAAAGTCCCTGTTTAATATGACAGAGTACTTCATTGCACTAAAACAGGAAAATAAATTGTACCTCATAAATCAATCACAGATTTAAAAATAATAATAATAATAAATGCGCAATATATGTGAAACAGTTAAACCGGTTTACAAGTACAAGTAATCAAAGTACTTTTCAAAGTACAAATTACATTTTCAGCATGAATGTGTAAGATCAGAGTGTTAATATGTGAACTAAACACCAACACACACTCCTGGCTCTAAGTTTAGGTAGTCCACAAACACACACGAATTAAGCTATATAAAACAATCTGCTACTTTATTGTGATTCGGTTATTCAAACACTGATAAAGTTCAACTCACTTATGAAATGAGATGTTTTTATCTTTGTGGTATCGATTTTTGCATCCGTATGCTGAGCAGGACTGCACCATAGTTAAAAATGAGGAATCAGATAAATGTCGTGATCAAAAGCAGTATGTACACGCTTAATTTTGTTACGGGATCAGTAAACCTGTTAACACACTTCGCGAGACTCCGCGCACGCAATGAGACGTAATTTGACAACTTCCGGATCGTGTATGCATCTGTTATAATGTGGCACTGTCTATTGCACCACATGGGGGCAGTATAACACAAATATTTTTTTCTAACCCTAACCGCATAATTTAACCCATTTAATTCACTGCTTCCGAGTCAACATTTATATATTGAGTTTAAAAATTTTTATAAACAAAAAAAATTATAGACTGGTTATAGCTCATTTAATGAATCTAACATTTGAGTCAGAAATAGGCCTAAATCTGAGTTATACATTATTTTATATAAATGCCATATAAGGGATTTAGAGAATGCCAAAATGGAGCACTTCACTCATGTATAAGTAATTATTTAACCCCAAACCAACAATCATGATACATTTGTACCAGAAGCCTGATTTACAGCTACTTATCCCCTTGCAACCTCCGCAATGTTGTGGGTGATTGTCAGGGCGTTTCTATCGCATTTTAAGTGGTTTTCAATGTGCTGCTGTGTCGGAGTTTTAACACATGATTTAATTTAGACCTTAGATAAGACTTACCAGATATGGTGAATGATGGTTAATTCTGGACTAATCAATAGATTAATTTAAGTATCTATGTCACTTTTGATGAGATGCGTGTCACGTTTTAGCTACAATGTTTCATTAATATGCTGTGAAACACCTTCAGATTCTGACACACAAGAGTGCTAATGAACATTTCCTGTGTTACTCTCTGCATTTCAGATAAACTCAAAGCACATTTGAGGCTAGGGTTAAAAATATTAGCCACAACATTCTCCTTGCTTCCAGGCATGCACATTTTAAATAAATATAAAATGAATAATAAAATAATTGAGTTTGTTTGAAATGTGTCAGTTTCTGTATTTTATAAAGATACATAGGGTTACATATGTTTTAGGTACATAGGGTTAATATGAGGTTTCTGTTCATTTCCATTTCCATAACAACCACTTAATAAACATGTCGGATTTTACTTCATACAAAGTGATTTTATTACATTAACCGGTGAACTGTTTTAGTCTGTGTTACGGAAGGTTTCCGCTACGCCTCCTGCTGGTCGCCAGGGGGAACCCTCGCCTGAATACTAACCGCCATTTTGGACTATATCTCCCATCGGCCCTGTACCCCGGACTGATGAGCTTCCGGTTCGCCACCTGCATCCAATCAGCATCCCTATATAACCCAGGTCTACACTCGTATCAGCGCGATGTCTTGTTTGCCATGTGCGTTTCTTCGGACTGCCTTCCCGGTCCCGTTCGGACTGTTTAGCGTTTGAACCTTCGCCACCTGCCTCTTGTTTTTCTGTTTTGGACCTTGTTACTGATTGTTTGCTGCCTGCCACGACCCATGCCTGTCTTTCTGTTTTGGACATTGTTACTGATTGTTTGCTGCCTGCCACGACCCATGGCTGTCTTTCTGTTTTGGACCTTGTTACTGATTGTTTGCTGCCTGCCACGACCCTTGCCTGTCTTTCTGTTTTGGACCTTGTTACTGATTGTTTGCTGCCTGCCACGACCCTTGCCTGTCTTTCTGTTTTGCCCGTCTCTTCTACATTGCTCTGTTTGCCGGTTTTTGACTAGTGCCTGTTTTTGGATTGTGTTTGTGAATAAAATACAGCATATGGGTCCCACCGCTTCCACGTCTTCGTCACAGTCTGTTGATCCTCCTGCTCATCCTGCATGTATTTAAAATGTTTCATCCTGAGCACTGTAGCCACATCAGAAAACATACATTTCAACGTCATGTCTGAAACCATTCCCTTTCTAATAAGAGAAAGATTAGTCACACACAGATTCAGCATGTGGACTGAGAAAATGATCTCAGCATGAGCCGGGCCAAAGCTGCTGACGTCTTTGTTTCTGATAACCGCTTTCATATGTGTTTTTGTGTGCTGCAGCCAGAACAAGGGCCATTTATTCCATGACACAACACAGGCATCAAGCCCTGCGCCAGATAATCTGGCAGTGATGTCACAATACATGTGCTGGGTTTTACTGAACGGCATAGAACAACACAAAGTCGAGCCAAAGAGTCACCCGTCACAGCTATCAACTAAGAGCATGTAGTGAACATCGTAATGAAGACTGCTAAGAAAAGGAGAAAACATCCCTGAGGCCTTGTGTGGCGAATTACAATTATAAGCGCGTTATGAAATCCTTACCAGTTTTATCACTAGTTTAGTTTTCATGTCACATTTACAGTTGATAAACCATTTTAACTATAAGCAGATATTAGCTTAGAAACACAATAGTTTCTTGTTGTTGTTCTGTGTTTAATGTCCGCATAATGTGATAAAATCATTTTACGTGATTTATTCACTGTTATGCTTTTTAATAGAATAAATGACTTGATATGAGAGTAATATGTCTTTTTCCTAGGGTTAGGGTTAGGGTTAGGGTTAGTTGAATCTCATCTTTCAGTCAGTAGATGATATCTTATATTCACACTAAATTGGAAACAAAGGCTTGATCATATAATCCGCAACATATCGCTGAGATTATGAAGTCTTACCAGGCTCAACTGGTAAAGCACTGTGTTAGCAGCACTGCTAATTGCATAACTTGAATGTACTGTAAATCGCTCTGGATTAAAGCGTCTGCTGAATTTATAAATGAAGATTAGAAAAGCTACACCTTCAATTCAGATGTGACGGAAGTGAGAAATTTGTGTTTGACTCTGTAAAGCCTGTCCTACTAAAGAGAGATTTGAAATGACACAGAAAAAATGTTAATGAGTTTTACTATTACTCATGAATAATTCAGGTTCTTCCAGTTTAACTGAAAATCTTTTATAGGCACACACATGCACTATTGTGATTTAATTGGAAAAGTTTGGGTGGGACAAAACCCAAAATGTCTGTTTGACCTTGACATATCTTTGCATCTCTTTCTGTTCTGTATATTCTGTTTCTGTTCTGTATATTCTGTATATTTTTATTTTTCTGTATATTTGTATACTGTATATTTGTATATACAATATTTGTATATTGTATATTATTGTTTTTATTACCTGTGTCTTGTCTTGTCACTGTCTTTCTGGTGCACTGTAGAGCTTCTGCCACTACAACAAATTCCTCGTATGTGTAAACATACCTGGCAATAAAGCTGATTCTGATTTATGATGCCTTTATTAGGCTAATGCTTTTCAGCATGACCAATCGGATTAAATCTTCGATTAGAGCACCTTAGAAATATTGCCTTGCCTCCCTTACTGGTGCCTTCATTGTTACGTTCCATATAGCCTCTCCCTGCTTCTCCAATACATAAATCTTTCCTGCCTTCACCATAATGCCCATAAACATTGACATACACACACATACTCTTAAGTGTGCATTACGCAGACTGGTGCTATATATTCTTAAGATAAGCAGGTTGTTATGCTTACTCATACAGCGCAAGGATCTGACACTAACTCCATTTCAAGAGGTTTTTATTCAGTTGCTTTAAACAATTACCCTAAACAGTCAGTCAGTTTCAAATGATAAACAGCCATATTGATTCATTATTATTTTAATTTAAAAAAAAGCTAAAGTTTAGAACGGATAGAAGTCTTTGACCCAAACGCACTTTTCCTACCAATGCGTGTGGGCAGAACAATGAGCAGAAGAGAGTTAGTCATTCCCAAACGACACACACACACATCAGCAGAGCAAATAAGGAAAAACAAACTGATTTTGTTCAATTATATATGTAGTCTGACAGGCCTGAAGTGAGTCAAATGTTTAATTAATAATTAATTAAGTTAATTAATAAAACTGTGTTGTGGTGAAATAAAGTTATGACACACATCCGTTCTTGTTTCCCTTTTACTTCAAACCCACATGACCCCTGATTCTAGCACAGATGAAGCCACTGAAGAGCAGAAGGTCACTCAACCTTCACTTCGGCCCAGAGTTTGCCTGTCAGCCTGCCACTTTCAGCAAGATGTTTGTACAATCAACACACAAATTACTCTATAATTCACAGAATGCTCAGCTTGAACTTTTAATTTCACAATGAGCCACACACACATTCCTTGTGCTTTACTGGAAGCTCTCCTGCTCATCCTTATGGAAAAATCCTCAGATACTGAGGGCAGGTGACTACGCAATGGTTCCTGCATGATGACAGTTTGGGACTCTCCAGAACATGTTTATCACCCATGTTAAAGACAGCTGACTAATGCCTTTTGGAGTAGTGACTGAAGTGCCATTTTTCTGACATTTTTAAAATACAGGTTTACAGGTGACAAAAATCTGCAACTGCTTTATTCACACACAACACACAATAGACAATGTAAACACAGTAAACTGATTCATAAACTCAAATTATCTACATTGTTCAAAGCTCCAGTTTATATAAGGCATGATAAAGATAAAGAATTCATTTTAAAATGTAGCTTTTCTAAAGTCAAACACACAACACCTCCCATAATGACGTATAAAACAACAGGACAGTCTGTACCATACAGATCTATCTGCAGGACGTTGTAACGTTTAATGAATTGATTCATTAAACACTGGAAACTGCTGAGGAGGACACATGTACATACAGTAGGCGTTGCAAAACGAACTCACTGCTGGTTTAAAAAAATGTATCACAGCAATACAGTACAAAAATACATGTGACATCAAAATTATTTTTCAAGTTTCAAAAAATAAATACTGTGTTGTTGCACAAATCTATCTATCTATCTATCCATCTATCTATAGAGTACTTTTATCTACTAAAAACATATGTAATTACACTTTGTCATGTCGTACACAGAGGATAAATATATTACTTAATGTTTTAGATTTATGTGCAATCATGTAGTTCCCAAAAAAGGTGTCGATAAGACACTAGTATTTCCACCTGCTTCTTTCTCTACACATAGAACATAAATACAAATTATGTATAAATAAAATAGCTTCATCATTCTTACAAAATAATAATATAACAAAAACACAAGAAATGGAAAATGCTATTGAAGGAAAAAACTTCCATGTCATCTTGATTTTGTTTGGGCTTTATCATTTGTGTTGAATCTTGTATTTCTACCTGTCAAAAGCCAGCAGAAGACTAACCACACTATTATTCCAGATTAAACATTATTAATATTTTTCAGATTATAGAGAAAAACACTATTAACCCACTCTTAAAATCTCACAGTAAACAAGGATGGGAAATTATGGTTTAAAAAGTCTTATTAATGTTTAGAAACTTAACAACTCAAAAGTGGCAACAGGTACCATTTAAAGTTCAGCACGGTATCAGCATCTTTATCTATCTGAACAATTGCTCAGAATATTCAAATATTATTGCATTTTTTTTACATTTACCAGTTGCCCAATATCAAACCAACAAACAATAAGCTGTTATGATGTTACTGAGACAAAGTAACAATTAAATAAAAAAACTTCTACTTTAAACTTACCAGAATACATGAGATATGATATGCGGTGCTTCATTTTCAAATTTCAAATGTTGGTACAAATGGGGCATCAATTCCAAACATTGTTTTCTTTTCATATGTATGTCTTTATGCTCCTTTGGAAGTGTTCAAATAATAGCGCACATGGCTAGACATTATATAAAACACATATTAACACAGAAATCCTTAGATCCTTTCGTTTTAAAATGGAAAATCACATATCAAGCTGAGCTGTCAAAGTCTTGCTCTGGTAAAAAAATGTGCAAAAAAGTGCAGAATTCCTAGTATGAGTAACTTGCATCTCCAATACTGTCCACTGAACTTTTGTTTGTTCATCGTAAACGTGTCTTTGTGTCCATATGTAGTTTTATCAAGGAGGACATTCCTAAAGATTAAGAGATCTGTCCTACAATTGGCAGAGGAACAAACACAAAGTCTCTTAACAGAGGAGCTCCTCTCTCTCTCGTGTTAGGCGCGATGGGTCTTCCTCTGTCTCACTCATTCTCCACTTTCTGCTGCTTTACTGTGTCATTTCATTACAGAAGCAGTGAGCAGAAGTGACACAGTTGAGGCATACAGAGAACGAGTGTGAGAGTGCTGGCAGAAGATTGAGTGAAGTTCTGAAAACCACCTTTTAGCACCATGTGTTGTTTCAACAGCTGGTACTCTCCCCACTCTTTGCCATGCTGGCTGAGCTGACAACTATCTGGCAGCCATTAGTAACATGATTCATGACTTTCTGTTTGAGCTGAGCTACCTGCTCTCTCAGGATGCTGGCAGTAGAGGCCAGGTCAGAGTTCTGTGTCTTCAATACCTTGACTTTCTCTTCCAGTCGTGAGATCCTCTCCAGTTTCCTCTTGCGGCACTTGGAGGCCGCTATGCGATTTCGCAGCTTCTTGCGCTCTGCCTTAATTCTCTCCTGGGTTTCCAGGTCAATGGGTGAGAGCGAAGGTGGTGAGCTGGTGGGGTCACCCCTGGGAGGGTGAGGGACCTCAGGTACCGTTTGGGGAGCATCCAGACCCCTTCCTTGAAGAGCAGAGCCATGGCCTGCAGAGGTGTAGGCGATCTGCCCGCCTGTGTAAGAGGATGATATCTGATTGGGGTTGTAGCTGCTTAAGTTAGTGTAAATTGGCATTTCACCACTAGACATATGGTTCCTCTGGTAGGATCCCTGGATCGAGGAGGAAGGGGACACTGGTGCTCCGACCAGTTGGTTCTGTTTGTGTAGATCAGACAGAGCTTTGACAAACCCATCGGCAAATCCTTCCTGTTCGTTTGTGGCTTGGTTTCGGTACATGAAAGGATTAGTAGTAGATGTGTTTGGAGCAGGGCTTGTAGTAACCAGTCCCTGGCTGGACTGGATAAGCAGGTGTTCCAGATCTGGAGATGAGAGCTTTAAGAGGTTCATGTCTGGTGAGGACATCAGCGAGCTGTTAAGATTGGTCCTCAAACTGAGGCTGCTTGGAATCATGTTGCCATTGTTCCCAATTTGTCCCTGCAATGGTTTTAAGATGGAGGTATTACCCACACCATTTGAGAAATTATGTGTCATGTTTTTTTTGTCCATCATCTTGTGGCCTTGATATTGGTCATAATCTGGAATTTGCACAATGTTTGGAACGCTATCATCATGATAGAAGGGTGTTTCCATCCTACACGTCATTGACAAAGCAAGACAATTTCCTCATAATTTGATCAAAGCTCTAAATGTTCACCCCAGTCCAGAATGGGAAAAAAGAATCAAAGCTGTTTAAATTCGGAAGGCTTTGGCATTCAGGAATATTCAATATAAAACCTACAAAACATACAGAAAAACATGCGATGGTTGTATATGCGTGTTTTTTTTTTAAATGTATAATGGAAAAAGGGAAAATACGGTAATTTTCAATTAATGTTTATGTTTAAGTGATCAACAATTGTTTTAACCGAAACATAACACAACAATGAATGTATACAGTTTCAGTTGTTGATAGGATCTGCCCCAAAACTAACACAACCGTTTACACAAACATCTAAAGTAAAGCTATTGACTACAATGTAAATTAAATGATGTAACGAGGAAAATGACATTCTGCTTTCCTTCAGCATGACTTTCATCCAAACAGAGATCACATACTTTCTCATTCATTTCACAACATAACCGTAAACATCAAACACTTATTTTAATCACTATTCAACAGAGACAGACTTACATATAGGTGGACACGCGTGAGGAAAGCCCGCGTGATCGGTCCGTACTGCTTTAGAAACATCCAATGTGTCAAACGAGTCTCGACGCTTCGCGATTAATCACAAAGTAAAAATGACATCGATCGCGGTGCGGTCACCGACGCGACACGTGTGTCTCTCTGTACGTGCTGTTGAGTAAAACCGCGTGGAAATTAATCACGTCCTCTCTGTTGAGTTTCCTCTTCTGCTGTAAATCCGACCGTGGGACTGTCTGCTCGAATGGTTATCAATAAAACACGCCCCTCGTCTTCAGTTCCTGAAACTACCTTGACTGTAGATACGCCTCTCTACATTGAGATGCCTGTGAGATAACCGCCTATCTACATTGAAGATGATGTGACATATCAAGGTTACAGAAAGTTTTGTCTTGTATGATAAATATTACATCTACTCCTAACCAAAGTAACTTTAAGGGTTAATTTGTTAAGACTATCCATCTTGTTGTAGGTCTCAAAATGAAGAGTGTATGATGCATATCATTATACTTATCTATAGATGTATTTACATTTATGCATTTGGCTGACGCTTTTATCCAAAGCAACTTACCATTCATTTAACTCATCTATTTTATCAGTATGTGTGTTCCCTGGGAATCAAACCCACAACATCCTTTTAATAGTTTTAATAGTAATTTTTGTGAAAAGGAAAAATGCTTATGCATACTTATGTCACTTTACTGTCATTTTTATTATATTTAAAGCAGCATATGTAAAAATGCTTTGTTTCTTAATAAAAAAAATTAATCAAAAAGCAAATACACCACAAATCCGTCTTTCAGACCAGTATTACTATGACAAGGCCAAAATGCTTTAATGATATCAAATTATTTATATTTGATAATTTAATAATAATTACATCAATTAAAGATTACATACATCCTGTCCTAAAAATGAAGACAGGAAGGTCGTCTATAGTGTGTATATGAGTCCTGCAGCTCTGTGGGATTTTTCAGACTCAAAAGTTTGTGCAACAAGCCACATGATTTGAGGATCATTCATGTCTGTAGCACAAACAGTGAAGGATGACTTTCTTCAGCTCAATATGAGCAATGTAGTGAAGCTTGACTTAACAAACAGACATGTTAAACAAACATCTTTACACCATCCATACTGGTAGAATACATGTACATGAAGCTGCTGCTAAACTTTGAATGTATTATCTTTAAAGATTTGATCTCTGTCGAGTTCTGTTCTCCACACCACACACATCATGCCATAATTTGTCAAGATTACAGAATTGTGTTGTTTAATAAAACCATTGACCCTAGTGAAGACTGTGAAATGCAAAGAAAAGACGTGTGATTACAGGAATGAGACGTCAGTTGAAGAAAGTTAATGCAAAGCCTCATGTCATGTTGAAACATGATTGCATGTCTATCAGGGTTCCGAAATTCAGAATTTAAGAATTGGCTCCCTTTCAGTTCATGATCTTGAAACTGAATTGAATTGACCATGCTATACAGGAAGCTAAATTGAATTGGCAATGCCCCACAGGAAGATAAATTGAATTGGCAACACCCCACAGGGAGCTGATTTGAATTGTCCACGCCCCACAGGGAGCTGAATTGAATTGTCCACGCCCTACAGGAAGCTGAATTAAATTGTCCACGCCCTACAGGAAGCTGAATTGAATTGTCCACGCCCTACAGGAAGCTGAATTGAATTGTCTACGCCCTACAGAAAGCTAAATGTAAATGACAGAAAGAGGAATTTAATGCAAAGCAAAAAATAGCTTGCTGAATGTTACAGAATGGATATTACATTCTAACATTTTATTACAACAAATACGTTTTGCAACAAAGCAAATTAAAAATTAAGCCTTTGTATTAACATGAATTATAACAAATTATGAATTTAATTTCATTTAGCCCAGCATTTGTGTGATATTTTAAATGAATGAAAAAGATTATAATTTATATTATATATACTTATATACTTTTTAAGTTACTTATATATATACTTTATATAAGATTATAATAATTATATAAATAATATGAATTTTAACTTAATTCCATTTTAATTCTGCTTGGTTAAATTCAACTTACAACAATTTTTTATGATATTTGCCATTAACTATGAATGGTGCTCAACCCCTCATGACCCACACACACGCGCACACACACACGCGCACACACACACGCGCACACACAGTTATGATTTAGGTGAGTTTTGCTGAAGCAATGCAACAGAATACTTGATGTTTTTAAATAATCATGGCGTTACTATGGTAAATCCCTGCGTGTGGGCATTATATTACTGCATATATATTACCTACAAAATCAAACAGTAAATGTTCTCACATAGCAGCAGTTTTATAGTATAGCAGAGACTGTGACTCATGGGGGCTTAAGTAGTATTTGTAATTCTTAATTCATTTTGACAGTTGGAAATGTTAAATCCTATGGGCTCTGCTCATAGTCATGGCTAGTCTTAGTAGGTTAAATAGAACAGAAGGTATGCAATCAAAGAGTTTTCATGCTAAAACTGGCCATTTCTGTAATTCATGTAAACACAAATAATGCTTATATTATAGTGCGTCATCTAGGTTGTTGTTTATGCATTGATCATATGCCTACTAGTGCTGGATGTATGTAAATTTGTTCATGCATCTCTATTTTAATTGCATATTGGATGTAAATCTGAATGTAATGTTGTATATGTGGTACATAAATGTAATGTTGTATGAACTATCTGTGCATTACGAATGAAAGTTGTTGTTTCGCTGTCTATTAAAAAAGGGTTTTAGTGACAGTCTCTGTTTCTGAGCAGTTTATAGTGACCGGTTTTAGCCAGTTAAATTCGCACAGCCGGGAGAAAATGACTGAGCAAGGCACCTTTCCCCAGTTGCTCCCCGGGCGCTGCAGTATTAGCTGCCACTGCTCTGGGTGTGTGTATTTATGACTTGCAGTGTGGGTGCTCACTACTCACTGGATGGGTTAAATGCAGAGGTCACATTTCAAGCATGGGTTACCATACGTTGACAACTATGTCACTTTCACTTCATTTCACAACTTTTCCGACTCTCTGTGGTATGTTTAAATTAATAGGAACCCTGGGACAATGGCTGTGATCCAAAACCTATAGTGACCCACCTTGCTCTCCACTGACCTATCTAGAAAGGCAGCATCAGAACAGCCATGGCTGATTTTTAGTGCTCTTCATAGGAAGCAACTACTATTCTAAAATCTAAATAGCTCATCCACTCACATCATAGTAACATCCTGCTTTTTCCCACAGCTCAACCCTCTTGTGTGTGTTGAGTGTGTGTGGTTCTGGTATTCAGTACATTATGAGTACCAAATATCCCCACAGGTATAATAATACCAGTAAATATTGACCTTGTAGAGATATCTTTAAACAAGCTTATAAATCATACATATGCTTAGGTTTTAGCGTAGGGAAATAGAGTATACAGTTTGTACAGTATAAAAAGCCATTACATCATGGAATGTCCCCATAAAACATGAACCACCTCCTTTTACTGGTAATTGTTTCCAGTAGCAACTGTTTTGTTTATTTTACAATCTATTTTTTTAGAAGGTCAGTGATGATCAGGGGTGAGTTAGTGTCACACACAGACATTGTAAAGCTATTCATTCCTGTGTGTTTGTGGTTTTTGATCCGAACATGTTACAGTATCTCACACTGATGAATGCAGCTGGAGCAGTTGTACATTTCTCTTTCTGTTTTTGTTTATTTATAGTATTTTTATGATTGAAAAACATTATACATTTTTGTGGAGGGTTTATTGACAGGAATTCTAAATTAATAAAGGAATTTTAAATTCTCATTTAAAAACTTTCGTGGCCATAATCATTAGATAAAACTAATTGGTGTAGTCTCTGTCATCAAGGCTATGAAAATTGTACAGCGCCCATCTAAAGCCACAAGTCACTGCTTAAGGTGTAATTAACAATGTCAAACTACTTATTTGTGTCTGTCTGGTCAGTCTGATCTGTCTGTCTCTTTGTATCTTAGCATTAAACTTCATGTGTATTATTCTATAGAATAATACTTAAAATCAATATCTGTTAGTTGGGTTGTATTGTTGCTTCATAAGATCAATTGTTTCTTATATCTAAATCTTACTGATTATCACATTTTTCTTTGCTTCAAATTAAAGTTGTAATGTTATGATTTATCTGTGGCTGGTTTGGTACAGAGCTTAGAGGCTTTTAATTAGATAATTAAAAAATAATTACGAATGTCAAAAATTGTTCTGAAACCAGAACTACTGATAAATGACACAGTCTAAATACAATAGCAAATTACATGTAATTTAATATTTTATAAAAAATATTGATAATTATTTGATTTGTGATACTCTAATCACAGTAAATTGATAGCATTGGATTGGATTTTCATTGGATTCATTGAAATTCAATTGGATTTTAATTGGATTTCATTGGATTTTCTGTGAGATGTTCAAATTAGTTTTATATTAACATTGGCATGACACTGTGTGTTATTAATAAATTCATTAGTGCCTGCTACTCTGTTTTAGATTAATACATAACATTCTGATTGCATTAATAACAGGGTTTATATAAGAATAATGTAAGTTACTAACACACCCCCACTTCTACTTTTAAAAAAAAATTCCTTATACTGTGCTGAAATATCTGAGAACTGTCTATAGCACTTATTCACTGTTGCCTCTTATTGTATTTGAAGTTGCTTCCTTATCCTCATTTGTAAGTCGCTTTGGATAAAAGCATCAGCTAAATGACTTAATGTAAATGTAAGTGTTTCCTGAACTCTAATGACACAAACAGACCATCAGACATTTAGAGAAGGCGCCTCTTACAATATAAAAAATGGTCAATATGATCAAGATGACTTTTTTAATACTTTAAAGATTAACTAGTTTTAAAATTCTTCTCTAGATTTAGAAAGATTAACTAAATTCTACATTTGGTACAAACCTGCACCTCATTCTCCCAAGATCCTTTAACAGAACAGATTCATGTCTTCATGTTCATTTCTGCTTTTCTTTCAGAGTTTTTTTTCTCATTTCTACTGCTTAAATATTTAAAGTGTCCTCTGGGCACAGATCTGAAAAAACACTTAACTGGGTCAGAGGAGAATAATTTCTTAAGCACAGTCGAATATTAGACAACATGAAGGTTCTGGGGGCATTTTAATAACCAGCACCAATATACAAGCCGTGGTCAGACCAAGCTCACTGGTGACTGCAGGCACAGGGCAAACGCTCATGTCTAATACTGGGTGTGATTTTAGCATGGGAACCAAGAAGTTTTAAGTAAGTCCTCACAGTATGTTAATATGACAGAGTGCCATGAGGCATTTAATGCTAAGTAGACGCCCCAACATAAAGGCACACTACAAAGAGAAATGCCTTAATTTTTATATTCATGTTTTTTTTTAAATATCATATTCATGATCATAAGTGCATTTTAATAATAATTTACTTTAGGTCATGACTTTTACTGTTGCCAAAAGAATCTTAACTAAGTATCAGTCTTTTTAATTTGCAAATGGATAAATGAAAAAAATGACACATCAAAGAAACAACCAAAAGAAAATGATCGAAAGATAATTTAAATGTGTCTCTGCATACTGAGCTGCAATATAAGATGAGTATTTTACATTTAACAAGATTAAACACTGCAGCCTCAGTCTATTTCAAATGAACAGTGGTGAATCAGAACACTTAAGTTTGAACTACACAACCTTCACCCATCGCTCACTCCACACTCACTTTTTCACACACAAATGCTCTCTCTCACACACACTCCCTCTTAAAAACACACTCATTCACCCTCTCTTACACATATGCATACACACTCACAAACGCTTACTATTTCACCCACACACACTCTTTCTCTCGCTCATACACACTTTATCAGTCACTCACTCATTTACTAACTCACTCACTCACTCTCTCTATTACTCACATACACACACTCTCCATCTTTCTCTCTTATACACACTTACAAACACTTACTCAATTACTCACTCACTTACACACACACACACACACACACACACAGAGTGTTCATACAGGTGGAGTCATCAGCTGTGTTTTTGTTTTGGGCAGCACAACCATGGTAATGTCACTGTGCTTAGCACAACACAATACTGTTGATTTCAGATGAGACTAAACACAGCAGCACTTTCCTTCAACTGTGTGTGTAATTATGAGCTTCACACCCCTCCACTTTTTCACAGATTCTGTCCCAGCTAACACCGACGGTAACTTTAAAATATTCACCATCCAGGCTGTTTATGTTTAGGGTGTGTGTGTAATCTGTGTTTCACAAGAAAGTGTGTTTGTTGGTGGTGATGGGGATGTATGGCTGGCAGACAGTGAGTGTTTTGGCAACATTTTACACACTACGATGGTTTTGGTGTCCCTCCCTCAGAGCTGCAGATGACTCATAATGATTTTCACCCATTATTGCCGTTCCGACATACTGAACTTGTGAAAGTGCACACAAGAATAGCCAGAATCTCTTCAGAGGTGAGAAATGGAATAAGCACACACACACACAAGCAGAGAGGAAGAAACTTTTTAAACAAGACCTGCAGGCTTACAAGCCCTTCACTGAAGTCTGAGTGTGTGAGTTTCCTCACACAGCCTTCTCTGTACTTTAACACTTTCATTAACACACTATTTATAAGGTTTATTAATTCCCTGTTAATCCCTCTCTGTCCCACAAATACATACTCTGACACTCACACATGTACTTATCAATATAACCTATATATATAATATATAACTATATTTTTAGCATTTGTACAAATGATGACCTCCCTAAAAGGAGGTTTGGTACATTTTGCTCACCTTTGGCTACAAATTTGTCCCCAGTATATGGTTATGTAAACCCACACACACAGGTACACACTCTATTACGATCCAAAACTAGTTTTTTTTGTTCTCTTGGCTAAACATGCAATAGAAAACACTATAGAAAAAGTATAGAACACATTACAGAAAACACTGTAGAAATTACCATAGCACACACTTCACAAAACTCTACATAGAGCACACTACATAAAACACAAGGCTACTATAAATAATTCTGTTTCTTTCTTTTTCTTTTTTTTTGTTTGCCTGTGTTTTCATGGTTGCCATGGACACTAGCACTTATGCTTTTACAGTTACGTAACAACATTGTATGCCTTCTGATGTCTTTATATAATTCACATGTAGCTCTGTATACTGATATTATTGCAAAGATTAGAATATGTTGTTTTGCATATCATACTTAAACAGCAAGATTAAATACACCTAAGACAAATATTATTAAACATTTACAAATACAATTACATTCATTAATTGTCATAAACTCTGCTCATGACTGATGATTTTGTTTAGCAGTTTAAACACATAGTGAAAATCAGAAAGAACTGTAACCTTTAATCCTTTTAAAACAATGTTTGACATTCACTTTTCATGCCTTCTTCATTGCTGAATCTGTGTGTCTGATTGTGGTTTAAAGGTTTTTGGTAATTTCATTGATTTATTTGACCTGGAAGATAATGCACTTTAGCTTGTTTGCTTTATATCTCTGCAGATCTTTATAAATGCTTTCTCTTTAACTGGATAAAATGGGCTTGTGGCCAGTGGATAATGTCTTACATATGTAACACTCGGTGCGTTTGAATTCGGTAGTGAGAGTGACACATGGAAAAGGTTACATAAGAAAGCTCTCTGTCACTTTGTCTGCTCATGGAGAGAGACAGTATGTTGCCAAAACAATGTGTTACCAACACACTCAACATCTGACCAAGTTAAACAAATCTAACCTAATGCAACCTTTACAAACCTTATTTATTCTATAATAAAAACAGTCAGTATTAAGATCAGTAAAGATGCTGACTTAAAAGGCTGCTGCCTTTGTAAACAGCTCACTAGGGTTTGAAACAGATGTTACATATGTCATTTGTTTTATAGTGATATTTGGCTTTATTTTCCTGGTGCACACACACATCTGTCACTGAATGAGAGTTTCACCCCTTCAAAAGTCCAGAAATGTGACTTTGGATTTATTTGGCCAAATTGTTGCTCACAAATGTGTGACAATACTGGAATTTTTTTTTGGTTCTTACTGCATTAATTAAAGGCTGTTTAATGAACATGATACAGTAAACAGGAACCAGTGGAGGGATCTTGGAGTCCCATCCCACACAAACACCTAAAACAATAATGTAACAGACTATTGACCTCTAGATGCAGTTCTTCTGCAATGGTATATCTATATCACTGTGTGAACTGGCTCAGATTATCAAACACTTATGAAGATAATCTGAGCTGCTCTTCAATTCCATCAATCATTTCACTTGTTGTCTAGGAGAGAGTTTGTGATGAGGTGTATATGGAACACAAGAGTGTGTAGCAGTGAAAGATGGTGATATCATACAGTTTGATCAGAATATTTGTTGTGATGTTGCCATAGTGTTTATACAAACAAGGCAACATCTGCTCACCAGTTTTCAGACAGAGAAGCATTGTGTCAACAGATACAAAACCTCTGATGTCAGATATTGATGTAAAGCTTTCTGCCCCCCTGGAGCTGAACACAGACTTGAAATAATTTTAAAAAACTTTAAATAAATCATGTGTAATAAAACTGACCTGAGAACAAGGTAAGCCACACAGATTTCTGAACCTGTTCATGTTTTAATAAACACTCAACATGAGCCATCAAACACCATCAAAACATTTAAACAATAAAACGCAACTGTGCTAAATAGCCCTATAAGAAAAAAATGATTTATGTCTGGTACCAAACTTTAACAATTGCAAAAAAATACTTTCTTATTTTACATGTGTACATCAAACAGATGTACATTATACTGCATGTGTACACCAAATAGACCAATTGTAGATGATCAATGGATGAGTGGTTAACTTCACTGAAAGAATTACTGTAGTCTAGGCATGAGGAAATACATGAATTACTCATTTATTTTTTATTTATATATTTACTGATTTATGAATTACATTTATCCTCTATATACTGACTATTTGTAAAAAGATAAACTGTCTTTAGATAAAATTGTGTGCAAACATAAATGTTACCAAACAGAATACAGACAGGATTAACCATATAACATCAAATATTTGAATTAAAATTAATATAAAAACTAAATCAGTGGCCATTTTAAATTTCCAAATCCTCATTGATCTGTTACATTTCACCAATTCATCTACAAATTCTTTCTGTTCTGCATGTTTGTGAGTCATCTGGCTACAGAAGTCTGGGTGCTGCCCGCAGGAGCAAGGATAACTAGCTTGGCACAGTGAGGTGTTAGTAACATGCCAATTTTAAAGCGTCATACTGCATTTAGGCTTGAGGTAATACGGCTGGAGGCAACATGCAAACTGTCAATCACTGTCAGCCTGTGCACAGGAGATCCTGTAAAGATGGGGGGACAGAAAGACATAAACATAAGAGTGAGATAGACTCAAAGACCAGTGGCTATGTGGTCTGCTAATATTCAAATAATTCTTCATAAACAGAGACACACGTTGCTGCCAATACACAATTAAGAACAACAGAAAAACAAGCTTGTTTCCTGTGCAATATTAAATATGAAGGGTTTTATGCATCTGTCACGCAATAATTCATTTCAATATGCACATTTTGGGCTTCTGAAGATCTGCACAGTATAGAGCCAACTGTAATAAAAGACATCTGAACCAGCCAATCGCAGTCTAACAGGTGACTTAAATCACAGGCAGGTCATTAGCATGTGGCTGGAGGGAGATTTACAGAAGCAGGATTATACACCCACTAAAGAAAATCAACAAACTAAGAAACCATTGTGACCTTTTGTTTTTTACTTTGGCCTTAAACATAGTGATGTTTCCTCAAGATTCATCTGCTATGCAAAGATTCATTTTATGGAAGGACTTTTGCAGCGCCACATATCGTGTGTGTGTGTGTTAAATGATTAAATCCAGGACAGCGTTTGGAAGATCCTGTGCTATAGATGAGTGGTTTTCATAGATGCTGAATTGTTTCTACACATGTACCTCTTAGAGTTGGAAAAATATGATCAGTATGTCTTCCACTTATCTAAAGGATGTGTCAAAATCATTCTGAGCTTACAGGGGCCCGTGACCTCAGAGCTGTATTTGGGAGAGGAAAGATCTAAATGTCAGCTGTGATATCAGATAAAACAAGGGCTCAAGCTGTCTGTGTATGTCTATCTCTCTCTGCGTCAGTGTTTGATCAGCCCGCCTATGAGGAGTCAGTCTCCCACTTGCCATACAAACTCAGCCAATCAAAGAGCAGAGAACTGCTACGGCTGTCGTCATAGCCCTGGTGATTAACACACACACACGTTTACTTCATTATCTAAATGGGAACGTTACATACACTTCTTTTTTTGTATACATAGCTAGTTAGAAAACATATAACTTAACCCTAGCGCATATTCCAACCCTAACAGAAACCTTTCTGCATTTTTATAACAAAAGAAAGTGTTTTTACAAATGAGGACATCCACAAAAGGAGGTTTTGCTCTGATTTGTCAGGTTTTGCTCTCTTTTGGGTAC
>JAZGTJ010001453.1:0-36324 GCA_036877575.1 Botia almorhae | reverse complement strand
CCCCCGCCCCATACACACACACACACACACACACACACACATTTCATGTTTTATGGGACATTCCACAGACGACAAATGTCCCCAGTAAACTGTCAGAATTTACTGGCATTACTATACTATACACCAGGGAACATGCCAATAACGTAGTTAATACACACACACACTCTTTAAAGAGGAAGGAGATTGAAACCCTAACCCAATTGAATTGAAATTCAATTGTAGCTATAGTTTAGGGGCAAAAATATGTTCAAAAGCCAGCTAATTATAATGGGTTGGAAAGCTGATTAATGAAGTAAATATTGTTATGAACATTTAGTGTTAAGGTTTGGGTTAGTCTGTAGTGATTATTTTTAGTTTTACTTCAAAACATTAAAAATCAACATTGAAGAGGCAGTATGTGTATGTGTTAACCCTGGCTGCTAGGTCATATTCAGCCGTGAATTGAGGTAAAGCAACTTGTTCCTGGACTGAACTGAGGAAAAGTTTGTTCAACATGTCGCCTCATGCCTCTATACCTCATTGGCTTTAGCTGGCTTTCTATTTATATAGAGTCATTCTTGTATCTATGTTCATAAATCTATTAAGATGTCCAGTCTCTTCAATGCCAAATTTATTTTCTGATCTAAGCCACATCACAAAGTCAGCTGTATAAAACAACAATTCAAATCATAAACCTGTTGAGACTACAGTAACTCACTCCACCAGCATTAGATTTTCAGTATATTAGCTATGACATTGAAGATGTAACAATCTAAACTTCTGATCACAGTCTTCACACATTTAAACTTCCAGCTAAATTTTTCTGCAGGGATTCTTGACATCACCAGAGCGCTGAAGATTTGATCATGACAGAAAGAGACATGAAAAGGCCAATATACACATGCTGAATCTTACAGCACTGAATCACTCCACACTCACTTCTGCTTTATTGGACCTGCTCTTCATTCACTCACCGTGTGACAATGATTCTTTGTATGGAGAAACCAGTAGAAAACAAGCTGTAACCAGCTAACTAACATCCAGTGTAGTCCAGTCGCTCTACAGCTGTGGCACACACACACATGCATTCACAGATACACACTAACCAGTGTGAAATGGGGCTTCTGCATTCGTACAGCAGAATACGAACAGTTCATACAGCAGGTTACAAACAGTTTGTACAGCAGGATACGAACAGTTCGTACCGCAGGATATGAACAGTTCGTACAGCAGAATACGAACAGTTCATACAGCAGGTTACAAACAGTTTGTACAGCAGGATACGAACAGTTCGTACAGCAGGATATGAACAGTTCATACAGCAGGATACGAACAGTTCGTACAGCACAATGAACACACACACACACACACAATGTACACACACACACACATCTTTAGACACTCCTCTGGTTTTAGAAGTACAGTGTTTTTTTTCACAATCCTGTGCCAGACAGCAGAAGGGCATAAGAAACAGCTGTTCTCTCACATTGGGTGGGACAGTAACTCCTGGCAAGAATGAATCCACCACTCCGTTTACTGCCCCAATGCACATGTCATAGGGGATGGATGCAGGGGGATCTGGGCAATTGAGTAAAATTTGTTGAGACACACAAACAGGTCAAACATAACCATTATTCACATTAAATCATTCATCTCACACTGAAAACAAACTGTTAAAAAACTCAGACTTGATTTTTTAACATTTGAAAGTGGATTCGGATCTATAAACTTCAGATTCATAAACCATCACACTGTTATACAATTAAAAGGACTGTTACGTGTACAAACAAAAAATGAAAACAGCAGATCAAGCCTGCATTATCAAAACTGCAGCACTGTCACAAGAAGTAACCAACAGCTCACACACACACACACACTTTACAATACCACAATAACACAATGCTCTACCAGCTGAGCTACAGGAACACTTTGCTCCCTTTGCTTCAGACCAAGCATCTACATTTCCACTGTGATGTGATTCTACAAGTCCCAGGTCTCAGTCAAGTTAATGTGCATCAAGGTGTCGCAAATGAGATGCTGTAACAGGTGTCAAGCTGAAGAAAAATTAGACAATGAAACTGCACATTGGGACTTTGACATCAGGGGTGTCCAGTCATGCCCCTTGAGGGAGTTTAGCTCCAACGCTAATCAAACACCAGTTTGTGTGTTGTGTGGTTTTGCTGTGAGTGCAGTCTAAATAAATCAATACATCGCTTAGCAACTGTAAACAGCCAATTAATACAGGTTAATGAGTTATATTACAAAATAATTTTTCTAATAAATATTGTTTTTATCATTATATCAACGTTTTAACAGCTGCATATGAACTTGTTGAATGTTTTTAGAAGCTGTTAGCGATTATTAGTTTTTACTGCCACCTGCTGCTCAACAGTAGCAATGAATACTTTATTAATTGTGTGGAGAGCACTTAACACTCTAAACAAGTATCTTACCGAACACATTTTACCTAAAGAGATTAGGCCAGTTATTACAGTGTAAATACACATGTGATCGTCACGGATTTCAGTGAATTGATGGCAGTGTTATAAGAGCACAACATAAAAAAACACTGAGCAACCATGAATAACTAAAGCATGTATTGAGCTTGTGTGGCATACAGTAATACCTGCACAAATACATGTACATACATACACGTTTCCTCCAGATATGGTCTGAAATAAACACTGGAGTCTTTTTTCTCTTAAGATGATTTTTTTCTGTGGGGCTTTGTACAACTGTGTTGGCAAATTCTGTCACTTTAATTAAATGAGTCTTTGAAAATTTAACAGTAATATTTGGAAAATCAGTTTAAAGACATGTAGTTTATAATAATGTAATAACAATGTACTATTTGTTTCTGAATGTGTAATGATGATGTATTTTGTTGTAAAATGTCGTCTTTACCATAATTTAGAATGTGCAGTTTAATTTTTTACATAAAAACTATTTCTAATGCCAATAATGTAATCTGGCTAGTGGCAACTTTAAACAAGCTCCAACGTAAGATTTGTTTAATATGAATCATTGTTGGAGTTTGTTCTAACAACAATATGGTTATGTTTGTTAACTATGTGCAGTTGTATCTATGCAAATAGTGCTGAAAATCAGTCCTACACCCCGGCTACTGTTACTGGTTGGTCGAGGTACCCTTTAACACATAAATAAAAGTTATGGAGGCATCAGAACTTGTTTCCCCTTTGACTAGGTATCAGTGTGTACTTTGTAATTTAATGTATACTTTTTATTAATATTCTCATTATCTTTTTACTTACCTCCAGCTCAGATTCTCCAATTTGTATTATACAGCAATGTGATGTTATAGCTGCAATTAGTAACATTATGCTTCTGTTGCCATCTCTATGCTTCTGTTGCCATCTCTGTAACAGTCTGCAGTGCCAGTCAAAAAATCACACCCAACAAATTGATATCAAATCATAAATCAAGATCTCAGTTATTAACCAAAAACTACAGACTGCAGCTTTAACTGCCAGAGAAAAACTGGCCATGACGGTTGAGCCTAGTGGCTTCTCTGTTTTCTTCCCCAGTTCTCTTTATTATGCAATGTTCAGATATTTTGTGGTATTATTGTGTCTTTTTAAGGTCCATCTCCATGTTAACTGGAATGGCATATCTTGCCAATCCTGAACCCGCCGCTGCGCCGTGCCGCTTTCTCTCATATGTATCGTTTCTCTGTGCGACGCCCCGCTTCCCTAAAGAATTGCGCGTTTCTCTGTGCGACGCCTTACTTCACTAAAGAGTCGCGCGTTTCTGATGCGCCTGAGCAGTTCCGGAAGCAGGAGCCGACCAACGCGTCTCAGCAACAGCTCAGTAAACTCAATGGCAGAGACGGAAAAACTCATTCAGACCGTTTACTCGTATCCGCTGCTTTACAACGTGTCGTGTCGCGATGATCGCAAGTCTGAGAGGAGGGCAAGCGCTTGGAGGGAGGTCGCCGCGTCTGTCGGACTCTCCGGTCAGTGCGTCAACATTTGAGTTGTTTAACCGCAGTGTTCAGACCGCAGTGTTTAGATGAAAAGTGGACCACTTGATCATTTTTAATTAGATGTTAAACTCTAATAATATTGTTAAACTCTAATAATATCGCATGGGAAATTTTCTGTCTCGTGTTCTGTAAGGTTTTCTTTTATTTGCTGGGCGATGTGTGCCTGCATCACACACAGTAGTACACTCTTGTGTGTACACAACTTTTGACTGTCGTAAAGACTGGCTTTCGTTTAAGTGTGCTTCTACATATATGAGCCATACAGTCTTGTAGCTTATAAGGGAATTATAATATTTCTAAAGTTTTTAAACGAGTGATTATTTTCCCCTTTCCATCTGCAGTGGTAGAATGCAAGCTAAGAAAGGAAGATCATGTCAGAAAGAGAAAACGTCACATTAAAGCAGAGGATCTGGAGGACCTGAGCAGAACCTGCCAGTCACCTGAGAGTCAGCTCCTCGTCCAATCAAACACAGCTCCTGCACTGCTCCCAGCATCAGCCACAAACATCAACGGACAGACGAAAGAGGCTGTGAAGAGCAGTAAGACAGCAGCACCAGGCAGAGCTCTAGATGAAGACGAGTTGTTTCTCTTGAGTTATGTTCCTGCCCTTAAGAGACTCACACCCCAGAAGAAAGCTGCAGTCAAAATGAAAATCCAGCAGGTCATGTTTAATGCAGAGTTTAAAGATGAATGAACTTGTGTCTTTGTGATGGAGAGTATTTAGGGGTATCTCTTTCTCACTTCCAGATAAAAACTGGAGAATACACTTAGACATTTTACAAAGTATTGAAGCTCCTAAAAATATTTTTCTGCATGTTTTTTAAGGAAATGATTTTAAAGATTCGTTATGTATTGGGAAGATTGCCAGCTGTGAGTCTTGTTTGTGTTGCTAGTCATTGTTTCTTCTCTCAGGACATTTAAGGTCTGGGTTTTGGTTGATTCTTTATTGATGTACAGTACCCTAAAATGACTCATTAGCTAAATGTTAAATCTTGTAACAATTAAAATGCTCAGTTCTCAGAGGAATGGCCCCATGCTCATCCCTCCGTTATCCTCCCACACAGGATAAACAAGCCTGCTAAAGAAAAAGGAGAACCATCACAGCTGACCTGATAAGAGATTAATCCAAATTCATCACTTCCAAGGGCCCTTTAAACTTCATCAAAACCTAAGATATAAATTACACTCTTGTGGATTTATGCATTGGAATATATATTTAAATAAAACAAAATAATGTTTATACATTATATTTAGACAAAACTAAATTCTCTATAACTAAATTATCTTAAAAACATCATCAGATATCCATCTATATTACATTTTGTATTAACAATTGTAGTTAATTACTATAAAAATAAAACATTACGTAAAACTGCTTGTAACTACTAGTAAAGCAGGATAAACGATATTATTATTATTGTCCAGTATCTCCAGGTCCACGCTGTCGACGAAAAAACCAGCATAAAGACTTTTGACTGACGCTTGTAGTTTCTATTCATGACGCGACGCTCCGGTTAGTCCCACCCACCCTAAAATGTTATTGGTCCAAACTGCCGCCATGACGTTCAGCTCCTGCTGAAGAGACGCGAGTCGCGCACTTTTGACGCGTCTGGTTAATTCAGCTATCAGCATCGTTTGACGCGTCCCTGGAACAACTCATTAAACTCAATGGCCGTGACGGAGAAATTAATTCAGACCGTCTACGCGTTCCCGGTGCTTTATAACGTGTCGTTTCACGATTATCGCAGTTCTGAGAGGAGGGCGAAAGCGTGGAGGGAGGTCGCTGCGTCCGTCGGGCTCTCCGGTCAGTGCGTCAGCATTACGCGCGCGTTTGGCCGCTCTGTGTTTAGATGTGAAGCGTTTGACTTTAAAACAGTTACTTTACCAGTTTAATAGTTTGATGCTTTTAGCTTGATATTAACCACCGTTAGTTCAGCTAGCGACGACACAAAACTAGAATGTCCCCACTAAGCAACTAATATCTGCGTCCAGTGCGTTATTATGGAGACAGCGCGCTGATTAATGATCAGCGTTATGATTTGACGCGTCGCTGGCGGTGTAGATTTAAAAATATAGTTCTCTTGTACACACACTGGACCAACCTTAAAACATGAATGAATGTTTAATGAAAGCGTACTGTAAGGTCTGAACATTGAATTTTTTGCAGACCGAAGCATGTGTTACGTTTGGGTTTCTGTATGACAATTATGTAACTAGTCAGTCCTAAAGCGCACAGGGTTATTTTTGCAATTTCAGTCATGATTAACATATAGTTATACTTTATCTTAATAAATGTATAGAGTATTGTGTCAAGTCTGTTTGCATTGTGCTGGAGTGTCAGCACTGGACAGTAGCTGGTTGTGGAGGGGTTACAGTACAGGGCTGGCAAAATGACATACAACATAATTACCCGACCAAATTTGTGAGAGAATGCAAAAGCATTGCAATACACTTTTCCTCTTTATAAGATACATTTTGCTAGCCCGACCTCCCGGGGTTATTGTGTAATCCAGTCGGGCTAGCAAAGTGTATCTTATAAAGAGGAAAAGTGTATTGCAATGCTTTTGCATTCTCTCACAAATTTGGTCGGGTAATTATGTTGTGTCACTTTCGGCATCGGGGAGCCACTATCAATATGTGGGGTATTGAAATCGCGTTTGAATGCGCGCTCGCGTTCAACTTTCACTTTCAATTCGCGATCGCGCTGTGAACTGTGTATCAGTGACGCTCGTCCTGTCAGTCATTACTCTCCTCACGTGACCAGTGAAATCTCCCGCAGCTAGATTAAACGTGTGATAGAGAGCGCATGCGCAGTGAAGAGAAAATCGCTGACAGTTGTGTGTGTGAGAAAATAAGATGCGCATTGTTTACGCAGCTATTTTAGTTATGAAGTGGAGAGCGATTCACAGATGAGAAAGCTGATGGAGATGCTTTGCCCTCAACCTCGAGTGGCATTTTCTTATCTGTGACTTCACTTGATATTTCAGATTCAGAATCAGTTGGGATCAAAGTTGGGATCAAAGAACAATTAACATTCTTTAAACATGACTTTTGTTATCATTAGTACAGCATTTACAGTAGGAATCCTTTGGGATTTTTTAACTAGGACTCATTAGCTTTGTCATACATGTTTGTATTATTTTTTACATTCCAGCATTAATTCTCTCATGCAGTTGTGGAATGCAAAAGAAGATGGAAGACCATAAGAGACAGATACATCAGGGAAAGAAGATTGTGTAAACTAAAGAAGGAAGAAGGGGGGCGTCGCCTGCATTACTGGGCGCACAGAGAAACCCTCTCATTCCTGGATGCTCATATCAGAAAGAGAAAGCGTCAAAGTGAAGCAGAGGGTCTGCAGGATGCAGATGGAAGTGGCAAGGACTCACCTGAGGAGTCACTTGATGAGTCCAGTAGAGGTGATTCAAAGCCAGCTCAATCCTGTCTTGAAAAATCAAAGGCTGTTGATTCAAAGTCTGAACGTTCAAAGCGTGGCAAGCAGAAGACACCAGATCTGAAAGAATTTATGTCCAATATCCCAGAGTCAAAGCCTCTGATGTCTCCTCAGATCAAACCAAATATTACAGCCCAATTAAATCCCCTGTCACAGTTGCCCCTGTCTATTGTGACCCAGCTCGCCCCCGTCAAACAGGTCCAACCAATGACCCAGCTGGCTGTCGTCACCAGTCTCCCTTCTGGACTAAAGGTGTCGCAGGCTTCAGTTTCTCCTTCAAAGCCAGTTCCCATCCAGTCAAAAACAGCTCCCGCACTGCTCCCAACATCAGCATCAGCCACAAACATCAACGGACAGACGGAAGAGGCTGTGAAGAGCAGTGAGACAGCAGCACCGGGCAGAGCTCTAGATGAAGATGAGTTGTTTCTCTTGAGTTATGTTCCTGCCCTGAAGAGACTCACACCCCAGAAGAAAGCTGCAGTCAAAATGAAAATACAGCAGGTCATGTTTAATGCAGAGTTTAAAGATGAATGAACTAGGACTGATTTTCATTAATTAAATATATTTCTCAGCCTCCTACTGAAGGTATCAAGTTAAATTATTTTACTTTTCCAGCAAGAGAAAATAATTGTACGCCCCAGAATATTTCTCCTCATCTTTTATAATGAAATTGTTTACAAGTTGCATTATTTCTGTATATATTTCATTCAGAAACTTACGAAGTATTAATTTTGGTGTGGTAAATTGCTTTTCCTTTTCTCATGATTTGTTTAATTCTTTATTGTGCAGAAAAACTTGTTTTGTAAAACAACATTAAATGTGTCGGTGCAAACTGCCACTTAATGTAAAGTATAAATGATACTGTTTAACAGTGAATGTAAATATAAATATAATCAGCTTGTTTTCTTTATGCAAACATGATTTCTTCAAAAGTAGTATTGTTTTGTATGAACTCAGATGGTTAAAGGAGAACTTCTGACTTAATCCACAATCATAACAACAATAACAATAAAAATCACTCTTTCATAGTAAAGGTCAACAAACATTAGCTGCGTGTATAAGCTGCAGGTCAACTTTATACAAGTCAAACATGTCTCGTTTTACTCACACATCAAATAACAACCACAACAATCATGTTTAGGCATCCTAAACCAGGAACACCATATCCCAGGAAATGTGTAGTTATGATCATTCTCCATACAATGTATAGCTAACTCATCCACTGTTTTACAAACTACACATTCTCAGTGTATATGTTTCATATATAATAATACTGGAGTATTAGTATTAGGAATCTGGAGCTGTCTGTCTTAAGATTGTGCTTTGATTTGACAGACAGCAGTTTGACCTTTTTAAGTTTACCTAATGTACGTACTGTACAAACAAGACAGAGGGAGTTTAGATAATTACAATAATACAATAAAACGTGAATGCATTAAACATGCAAATATTAAAATAGTCACAACAGTAAAACAGAAAAAATACATTGTGTGAAACAGCATGAAACTGATGCTGTTGATGAACAGAAGGCAGTAGAGCTCATTTATCACCACACTTAAAACTATCTTAATGTGAAGCCAAAGACATGCTGTTTATTTCTATATACTTTCATTCTTCTTATCTGTGCGGCTTTAGACAGATTCTGAAAATCCATTAATTCTGTGATGAAAAACATTTATATGGACTTGTATGATTACAGAGGATTTGTTGAGAATGAATAGAACATGTACAATAGCTTTGCCTTTTGGTGACTTCTTGTCAAAAATGAGGCATGAATGTGTGTTTCAGTGATAAGACAGAGTCAAGAGATCGCTTAACATCTGTCTGCTATTCATGGATTTGAAATAAAGATATAGCTGAAGCATTGTAAATTAAAACTATGAAAACTACATATAGCAACACCCAGAAATGTATAATTGTAAAACTTAATACATTTTAAGAACATATATAAAGTTTAAATCTTGAAATCATGCCAGAGTCCCACAACCTGTATGCTGGCACAATTGCTCATTGTTAGGTATCCAGTTTTGCTTCATATTTGTTAGCCATTTGTTTTTATTTTCATTTACATGTTTAGTGATTAAAAACGGCAATGTTCAATTTCTATAAATACAACACAGGTTTACAACAGAACTGTGTATATGTGGTTAACACATTTTTCTTTTAACATTCACATTACAACAATATAGGCATAGCCATTATTATTTTATAACCAGTGGCTTCTTAAAGAAATAAATAACAGAAAATACCTCATCAATATGATTGCTTGAGTCTCTGTAAGCTAAATCTCAGGAGCAAATGCTAAAGCCTCTGGACAGCCTCTCTGTTGACATCCAGCAAAATCAAAAGCACATAATGCCGGCAATTTATCTTTCACCACAACAATGAGGATTTCAGGGTCTCTGTACATCTCATTTGATACAGTGAAATCTGATTTCTGTCTGCCAAAACCAGATTACCTGAATCTCCTGTTCTCACTAACACCTTTAGAAAACTGCCCAGATTAGGTGCGATTTTTCAGACATCTTTTTTCCTGCGTGAACTCTATAGGGGGATTATGTTTTGTCTCCTTCCTTTTAATCTATTTGGTAAATGGGGTTTGACACACACACACACACACACACACACACACACACACACACACACACACACTCACACACAGAAATCCTGCTATAAATGATGGTGTTCTTCTACAAAGCAAAAAGCATTCGACTCAACAGCAGTTACAAATGCAGCAACAAAACTCACAGCATGGACTCAAGCATGTATACAGACAGGAAACGTTTTGCATTTACTATTGACAGTATTCTAAGTGGAGCCTTTGAGAATGCAAACAGAAACAAGATTCCCAGCCTGGAAAACACTCACGTCTTGACTCTAAAAGGATGTAGAGAGAAACTGGCTTCACAATCTGCAATGAATCATGAATTAGTAAATCAAACGGAAGGTCATGAGCACACCTGCCTGAACTGCTGCTATTGTTCACACTGTGGAGAGATTCTACACACTGCTGCCAGTAAGACTGCTTTCTTTTTCACATCTTTAATATCTTCATTGGTTCTTCTAAACCAAAATGAGTCTGCAATACAAAGTCAAAGATCTCAGTATGAACTCGGACTCAAATTCTTTTAACATGAAATTATCTGGGCTGTTATCTACATTCATTTTATAGCTTTGGATAAAAATAGCTGCTAAATACCTAAATGTGAATGAAAATGTCTTTTCACTCGTATGCCGAGCTCATTTCCTACTTGTAGAATCTAAATCAAAGTCTCATTTCCTGATGGAAACACACAAGAAATATTTATCTGAAAAAGTTTTAAATTACTCATCTTTAGTTTTTGTCTTTAAAAAGACAAATCATATCCTTGCTTTTAACCATTTTGGCTATTTTAATTTTAACTTTTGTGAAATAAAATACGTTACATTGCACAATTACATATTAGATACTATAATATAGTTTATAAAATAAATATAATCTCTGAAATTTATATTACAGTAATGCCGGCATAAATGTCACAAAACAAAAGACATAATTTCTAAAATAATAGTATTTCTTACATCATTTGGGGTGAAATGTTTTTGATGGGTTTTATGAGGTTTTCTCCTCTGCATTTATCTGTTTATGATTGATGGATGGATGGACATTTAGACTCGAATGTGTGTCTGTGTGTGTCAGGTTGTCATGTTGTTTGGAGTAAGAGGATTGTTGAAGAAACTTGCTCCTCTGCGGAAGGTCATATTCAGAGGAGGGTTCGCCGTCATCGGACCATCTTCACAGAAGAGCAGCTGGAGGCTCTGGAAGACCTGTTCAGACAAAACCAGTACCCGGACATCAACACCCGCGAGCAACTGGCTGAACGCACACACCTGCGGGAGGAGAGAGTAGAGGTGCTTCGGTCAATGTCCAGATCAATAATATGGTGTAAAGATAGTTGTGCTTGAGGGCTCCTTTGATTTGATGTTTGTGAGACTTACACTGTTTGTTGTTACTTCAGGTGTGGTTTAAGAACCGAAGGGCCAAATGGAGACGCCAGAAGCGGCTTCCCTTCAGCATACGACTGGACAACTGTCCTTCACAGTGACTGACATGGACATCAGATGAAGCCTGTAATAACCCATCACTCTGTCCTGCTGACACCCCACTAGGTTTAATATAAGTTCTGTTAGTGCTCCCTTCATTCAGAAACTGGAGGTTTTGTCCAGTCAGAGTCTTAAATGTTAGTATTAAAGGTATTTGTAATGGGAGTTCTTATCAACGTTGTATAATAATCCATGTGGACATTGAATGTTTATATTCCTTTCTGCTATAATGCATTGGCCTATATCTGGGAATTTTAGTTCAACAGATATGCGTTACAAAAACAGAGCTACTCCAACAATAAAATCCAATGATGTTGTCAATAAACAACACTGCTGTTCTCAAATGTGTGTAAGCCAACATAAAGTTCTGAGATAAGCCATTTAATCGGATTTGTACTGTGCAATTATCTGTGCTTTAATAATTGTTTTATTTCATTTTTTTTTATATTGACATGCTGAGTGGAACACATCAATATATATCCCAAGATGCATAAAAAGAAATGTGTAATGTATATATTTACAATATATACACGCTTTATAAAATTAGGCTAGATTACTAGCCTTGATTGCACAAGTAAACAGCTTCAGAAATGGTCAATCAGAAAGTAAAAGATTGTCTTAGAAACATGTTATACATTTACATTTATTCATTTAGCAGACGCTTTTATCCAAAGCGACTTACAAGCAATGGTGTCTGCAAAACAGGTGCATTTTGAGTTGTGTTTTGAAGGTTGTTATAAGTTTATACATTTATGTTATAAGTTTAACAGATAGTTTAACACATACTATATATTTATTTATTTATTAACTAAAAGAATTTTAATAATGAACAACACAATTTAAAAAGTTTTTGTATTAGATATACGCATGTGGGTTAGAATCAAAATCTTTTTTTAAATGGAATTTTTCTGCATTTTCCTCACTTTCATGTTATGCTTTCTCTGTTTAAAAATATACAATTATAACAAAGTTCAAGTTTATAATAGCCAGTAAAACCACTAAAAACTTTAATAATATAACAAATAATAAACAGAGTTATGGTATATATACCTACATACAAAATGAGTTCAAATGTAGCAAAAATGAAGTGATTCTTATGCCAGAAATTGTGCATAACAGAAAACTTAAGTCACACTATAATCTAAATATGATGTGGCCAACACAATGGTTTAAAATTTTTGTTTATTTTTTACATCTTTAATGCTTCTTGAGTTGTTTAGTATTAAATTGTTTACTGTAAAAGGTTTACATTGTGATATCTGTGTATTGTTTTTTTTGCAGACAAGACTGTAAATGAGGGAACCAGCTGTCTCAACTCGTTACTGTGGTATGTTTCTCAAACATCACATGATGTGCTAGTTACACTTTTGGAGTCTATAGTTCAATCATAATGTTGTTCTTTTGAAACAGATGTTTATGAATATTAATTGGTGTTGAATGTAAACAGCACAAATGAGATTGTATCTGCAGGAGATCAGAGTCTGAACCCAAGAGACCCAACAACATTCATAATCAAAACCAAGACTGTCTTTTATTGTTAATTACATAAAACTCATAGGTTCTGCTACAGAATTTATTAATTTAATTAGAGTAATTAATAGTAATTTTAATATTACTATTAATTTACTATAATTTAATATTAATTTTACAGAAAATTTTTATTCCATTGCCCAAAGTGAAGTGAAGTTATATGTATACTCACATATATCAACACGTCGATTTACATGTAAACGGGACTCCAGTGAAACTTCTAAAGCAAAACAAAGACCTTTATAGCCTTCAACAAACAACTAAGAAAACAGACTAACAGACTACAGAGAAACCTGACTAATCCCAAATCTTCCAGTGTAACCTTGTTTATTCTTGTAGGTTTGTTCCTTAGGGCAAAATGTTAAACGCTCTCTCTCTCTTTAAGTCGCTTTAAAGGCATGTGATAAAATGAAAAGTATGAAATGAAATTTACAAAAACCTTTAAATTTATACATTTAACACGCACACAAAAAAAACATTTAGACAGATTACTATTAAAGATTACTATTACTTTTTACTATTTTCTGTCGCTTCAATTTCTTTAGTTTTTTTTGTAGCATTTTTTTTGGGTACAGACAAAATTCCAAGGTTTCACACATACACACCTCTCCACAGAATCAGCTCCACACACACACACACACACACACACACATACACACACACCAGAAACAGTATTAAGGGTTACACATTATCTGTGATTAAACATTTAGTGCATATAACGTATGAGGCTCTTACAGCAGTGAAGAACTCTGATACCTTTCCACAAGAAAAACAGGGTGGCTCCATAAACACCCTGACCAACAAGCCACAAATAACCATAATCAAAATGTTGTATTTTATCTGTAAGGTTTTAATCTGAAAGCAGATCTGATCAGGTATAATCCAGTTCCATGTTTTTCATGTTAATGTCCACTGCTGCACAATATAACTGGTGTGGAAGAACAGAACCGGATTCACTGACTGAGATATGAATTTTTTTTCCTGCAGTGTGAACAATATGTGAATTCTTGAAAAACTGAATTCTTAATGAGAAATACTGCAATCATTGCCATAAAAATGATTAAGAATATTACTAAGAAAATATACATGCATATACAGACAGCTGCATAAACGTCTTTTTAAAATACAGGCCTGTGTGCACAGATGATAAAGCTATTTATCCATCTGTAAATGAACTACATTTTAACATTTTTATTTCAGATGTTATAAAGTACCATAGAAAAAAAATAATTCATCTATACACACCACAAATCATAGGATCACAAATCATAGTGTAGCATTACAAATATCTATGCTCAAGGCTAAAGATGAAATTATGAACAAAAACCTTCATTGTGTATCCTCTGAAAGGGAATGTGAAAAGAGCAAATCAAATGACAAACCAAAGCAAAGGAAAACACAAAAATACCTCATCTTGATATTTTTAATACATGAGTTACCTGTACACATGAGGAAAAAACACTAAAATTAAACATTTTGAAATTATAATATCCCTTTTCATTAAGCAATGAAGTTAATACTAGATCAATTTGTAACTAATTAATTATACATATACTAGATCACAAGAAAAAATAGTTCAGAAGTTACTGGATTTGGACTGTACAGATGTCCACAGTGTGTGTACTAGTCAGGGCTTCAGAGAATCTGGGTGGTACCAAATAAAACAGAACTTTGATATTTGAATACTTAGAATATAAAAAACAATGAATATACAGGTAGACTCTCAAAGGCTTAGCAGTCTTGAACGATTTAAAGTTTGAGTTTAAAGAACACATAAAACTCCCACATCTGACAGCAAGATGCAACATCAAATTTCAAATCACATTCACAATCTGAAATTTCAGTGTGAAAAAACAGAAAACAGGGACAGTTGTGCTGTAAAATGTAAGTCTTTGATTTAATGATACATATTTTAAATAAAAGTATTTAATCAAGTATCTAAGCATACATACAGAGTTTTACAAGACAGCAAAAGCAAAAAAAAACAACCTCACAATATGCAAGAGCACCCTCACCTCGTCTAATCACGGTAATAAACATTTATCCATTACAAGTTCACGTCTAAAAAAAATCTCTTTAAGAAGTACAACATCTGTCAAAGTATTAGAGACGTCCATCTTTGTTTCAAAAATGAAAGAAGATATTGCACCTTTGTTTGAAGCAAAGTACAATAAAAAAAACGAATGAAAAAGGAAATGAACATGAGGAATTACATCAGAACTGACTGTCATCTGCCAACATCACACATGGATTTTTTTGTGTAACAAAAGAATACATTTTTCTGTAACAAAACATCACAGTTTTATATCACTGAATTAAAATGCTTCAATGTAAAAGAAAGAAAACATTTTGTACACATTCTTAAAACATTTCAAGACAAAAAAACGATAAAGGATTCAAGACTGCTAAGCCCACAATTGTTTTATTGCAACAGAACTAGAAAAATAATAGATTATATTGCGCGATTCATAAAATGTCACAATTCCAGGATTCATTTTGGTGATATCATTCAATTAAAAATAAAGAATAGAAAACAAACAAACTCTGCAACAGTCCAAAAAGAATCCCGGAAATTGCTTATTCAAACAATGATGTACACAAGTATTTAGTAACAATTTTATGTCCTGATTTAGAAACAGTTCTCTCTTTTTAAATCATATAAGTCACTCTACAGCTAGTGTTTCTCACTAAGAAAAAGTAAAAGTTTTCAAGGCGTTGCAAATCTAGAAACCTCTGTTACAAAAGGTCTGTTTCGTCCTCGCAGTGATTCAAAAATCTTCAACTAAAAGCTTTGTAGTCAGCTGATTTAATGATCCTGCAAAACAGAGGAACCAAAAGTGTTACTACACGCTAAACCTTTCCTGAAAAATATTTAATCAAATGATAAAGTAGAAGAGGTTGTGCTAGATTGTGAACAGCTTTCAGAGAATGATATATTGTGTATTTTAGCACATCTGGAACGTGGTATCGACCAATCAGCATCCAGGAATGTCGTGGGGTGTGTTTACCGGAAGGCCGGGAGCCTGTGTCTGTCCCTGGCTGTAATACGCTCCCTGCTGTCTGTAGTACTCTGCCCAGGCAGCGCTGTAGTCTGGAGGGGAACTCTGCTGAGAACCAGGAGCAGCTGCTTGAGCTGAAGACAGCAAAATAACCAGAAAGGACCGAGATGAGAATGTGTGGGTGACTGATGTGGAGTAAAGGAGAAGGAAAGCTCTGAGGATATCTCACTCTGTTTCTTGTAATACTCCTCCCAGGCCTTGCTGTAGTCCGGCCCGCTGCTCTGGGCCTGGTTCTGCTGACCTGCATACACAGAATCAAACTCATAAACCAAACACACCTGTCACACACAAACTCTCACGCTGCTTCAGTGGATCTGCTTTTGGCAGCCTGGTGGTGAAAGACTATAAGCGGATTTACAAATGAATGTTTTAAATCTGCTTCACTACCTGTTGTCACTCACTGGCACTTTCACCAGCGGTCTTTCTGGAGTCAAGCTACAAAAAGCCTTTATAAGAGTCACCAAACAACTTAAAAAATGCCACAAGAAATGTTTGGACCATCTGAATTTCACAACCATTTCCAACCTGGATCTGAAGCTTTCACAGACTCCCAACCGAGAGAAACTGAATAACAGAAAATTAACCCATGCAATTAGAACTCTGTCTCCAAGAACTTTGAAGATAAAGAAGATTCTTTGTTTTTCCCATGATTTACTCCTAAATCCAACAACACCTTGTCCCATCCGGCCAAAATGCAAAGCGTCGTGGGCTGCCTGCTGCCATGAATCAAAATCTTAGAAAAACACTAATGATTTCCCTCATTACAAAGGAACTTGCCTAGCTTCTTATAATACTGCTCCCACGCTTTGGAATAGTCCATCTGACCGGTCTGGGATCCACTGTGACCTGAAATCACCAAATCCAAATGAAACCGATGGGAAGCAAAAGTCTTCAGGAACATAGCAACGCAGAAAGATGATGCACACTTACTGGGATCCTGCTGGCCCTGCCACGTCTGGTATGTGCCCCATCCTCCCGTCATGAAGGTCTGAGGACCACTAGCACATAGAACACCACAACATTTCACAAACTCTGAACAGACTCAACATGAACATGGTAGATGGTTTTCTGTGTTACTATAATGCTGAAATCAGCCATCCAGCAAACTAACTTAAGTTTCCTAGCTACAATTAGATTGTCTGAGGCAGAACTAGTCACTGGATTACACTAGTTTTAGATTTAGTCAGTTTTGAGTAGTAGACTCACAGACAGACAGAGACAGACAGACTCACTTCTGATGAGGGGTAGCTGGTCCTTGGGTGAAAGGACTGAGTCCAAAACTGCTGTTTCCTCCCATTCCAGTGGCCTAGATGGACAAAAAGAAAACCGGACAAGGTCAGATGTTATGGACGGGTAAATCCACTCTGAAGCTCATCAGTTATATCTGAAGAAAAAGAACTTTGTGCACCTCATGGACACAAGCGATGATGATTGGTCAGAACGTAGTCCTATGACATTTCTGAATGGATGTGATTCAAGCTTAAATCGCTTACAAACAAAGAAGACAGGATTATTTATGTAAATCACCCACCCCAATCTTTTCATCTATCAGCTGTCTGGCCATCTCCATCTGCTGAGGAGACCCTCGGATGGAGAAGATGCGGATGTTAGGGTCTGTGTTTGGAGGAGGATTTCTCTGCAGCTCCACATGAGCTCCAGACTGCTGGTTGATGCTCTTAATGGTTTCGCCACCTGAAGAGAACACAAAGAAAACAGGTAGAAGAAGAGCTAAAATTATATATATTATATATATATATATAAAACCACAAAGCCGATATTACTGAAACACAGAAGCAAACAGAGCAACCAGCTGTTCATTTGGCATTACACTCCTTGTGAAACCTCACATGTCATTACAGAACAGACAGTAACATGAGTAAGATCTGATGAACAGCAGTCTGTTGAACTCTTTTACTTCTGTCCATCTCCTCAGGACAGAAACTGCAGTCTGTTCAGAAATCTACATGTGAAGGGAACCTTCATCACCACATCAGTCACTCATTTGTTTGCCTGTGCAAGACTTTTCTGGCGGGTTTGACCACAGAAGAGACAGAAGATGAGAACCTTCTCAAAAAACCCTCTCAAAAGTTGCCTACAACATTTTTATTTACATGATGAACTGCACACAGAAATCGAAATAATCAAAACGTTCTTCAAATTGACAAAGAAAATCAAGGGTTCTAATCCAGGGTTCTAATCCAGGTTTCATTCTGTTTGGGGTTCTGGGAAAGTGTTAGTAAATGTCTGTAGTTTCTGACCTTTCCCGATCACAAGGCCACATTTATCAGCAGGTATTGTGTAGGTGACTTCCTGTAAGCCTCCTGGTGTACCCATGTTCCAATCCCCACGACCTCTCCCACGACCTCTGGGTCCAACCTGTCCTCCAAAACCATCTCGCTCCTGAGGAGAGCAAGAATCACCCAAACTTACCCTCTCAATTACCACACAAACAATGACCACCCTCATCAGTGTGTAGGAACACTCAAGGTTACTGACTGGTTGACCACCTAATCATGTGGGGTTAGGAGAAACACTACAACAGAATCTGATTTCTAGCTAAAGATTGTGCGGTTCAGACATACCTGTGCTGTGTGGACCAGCTCATTAATGAGGTGAACAGCATGCTGACATCGGTCTGGCTGACCCATGACCTGAGCAACCCGTTCCGGACTGATGCCATCATCTGACACACACAATACCCAAACACCATTTATCTATTGTATTTTCATTACAAGCCATAATTTAATATATTCATATTGTCATATTCATATTTAATATATATATATATATAGAGGTGGACCAGATCAATGATGTCAGAGACTCGTGTGTTATGCGGTGTGTTTCACTTACCTGGTTTAAACTGGATCCTGACACCTGCATCATTTTGAATCTTCTTGATCATCTCCCCATTTCTGCCAATGACGATCCCCACTGCAAACCTGGGCACAGCAACCTGTGAGAGCAACACACACTTGAGTCCAAGAGTACTACTAAGAGTCCAACCCTGCCAACTGTGCCACTGCCACTACTATGCTGTGTATTTGTTCTTTGAAAACATGGAAAACCTACAATCCAAGAGCGCGTTCCCAGAAGCAACAAAAGCCAACTACAGTTGGCATTTTCATCATTAGCAGCATAGTTCAATGATTCTGTGTTTCCCGAAATCAGTTCCAACAAACATTCGCAAACAGCATTGCAAAAGTCGTGCAGCTGGAGGTTGGTTGGAGCTGTGGTTAGAAGCAGTTTCTTGTTAAGTTTGACATGTAGACTCAACAGTTAAATTAAAATACAGCCAAATTAAAGCACTGTTTCTGTGACGTACGCTTGTGTGTACATGCTTTAGTATGCCGAGAACCATGAATAAATGAATGTTATTACTCCACCACCTGTGACGACATCAACTATATTGCTGAACCAACAAGGTTCAAACGTGAATGTGCAACAAAGTTACTAAGCTTTCGGGAAACAGTTCGGACTAGCTAGTTGCATCATACTATGGTTGTCCAGCAGTGAGTTTTGTTGTTCTATGGCAAACCCCAAAGCAACACGACATTCAAACTTAAATTCACAACTTAAAGTTCGCAATGAACACAAATGACTCATTCTGCTACATGTGCAGATTGTGCTTTAGCATAAGCAGAAGTTTAAATGTGAGTTTGTTCTTAACACAAGCTCCAAATCATGTGACTATGTATTGGATTGTATTCAACTTTTTTCTCCATATAATAAAACATGTCATCCAAGGTTTGAAGAAGCTGAGGGTAAGAAGTGATGTAAGAGGAACAGTGATCATACATCAACACTGCTGCCCATCCTGGAGCTGAAGTCGCTGCGTCCTCCTCTAAAATCTGCCTGATCTTTCTCTCGGATGATCTCTACCACCAGCTCTCGTGCTTGCTGTGGAAACACACACCAAACACAACATCAGAGACCTCTCAGTGTGAAACACCGACCCTTTACTGTTTCTTCTCTGTAAATGTGACAGAGCTCAAGGTTAAAGGGATAATTCACCCAAAAATGAAAATTCTTTCATCAATTACTCCTGGTCATGTCATTCCAAACCTGTTTGACTTTTTGCTTCTGAGGAGCACAGATGATGATATTTAAAAAAAAAGCTGGTAACCAAACAACCTTGGTTCCTATTGACTTCCACTGTGTGGACACAAAACCACAGAGACATTTGTTCCACATGTGTTCCACAAAATAAATAAAAAGTAAGAGGCTTGGAATTACATGATGACAAAATATCAGTTTTTGGTTGAATTGTCCCTTTAACCCACAAAGATTGAACAAGAAAATGCAACAAACAGCTAATCACAAAACATGGAGCTAAGCGAATCGCATCTGCTGAAAATCAAGAGACGGTCATGAAGAATTTCAAGCGAGCTGCCATAGGCATAAACACAGTTAAAAACCAATCCACCTCCTTAAAGCAGGGCAGGCAATGTTATCCAGAAATATTTTGTTTTGCTGATTGAAAGTCTCTTCACATCCTGTTATAGCAACCAAGTGCTCTAAATATACTTATATCAATATATCTTTTGTGGAAGACGTACAACCATAAAATGTTCGTCCAATCATTGCATTCGGACTTAATGCAATAATAGGATGTCCTTCTTGCCTGTTAAACTACGTATCTGCAGAACTCACAAACCCTGCTTGTCCAGACAATCTTCTGTCATCAGTGTGTTCATGTGTTTTGGAGAGCTTCTGAGGAGTGTTACAATACAAAGTTGTATTGTGTGTTTATTCATTCTACTCATAATTGTTTCATTGCGAGGCTGTACTGACCTGAACTTTATACGGATCTCCAGTGATTCTCAACGGTTTGTCAGATCCGGTGGGCATCGGGTCATCCTGGATCATGATCATCTTTACTCCTGTTCTCTCCTAAGATACACAAATTCACTTAATTATCATTCTCATTAATTATTTCACTAATTACTAATTTTCAATGGGTTTGTCTGAGCAGATGACACAGCAACAATAGCTCCACATATAGCATGAGTTTGAGGCAGGAGTACTGGTTTCTTTGGCCAATGGGAGACGGGGAGTGTTTGAAACTATTTTGATTGAGGCTGTTAATGACACACTGGGCTGTAAATATGAAAAGACTGAATTTCTTCTGTTAAATTATGCAGAACTGAAACCAACCTGCAGCTGTTTGATGGTGTCTCCTCCCTTTCCAATGACCAGACCCACTTTACTGGCAGGAATCAGGATCTCATGAACAGCACTGTTCCCATCCAACTGGTTATGAAAGCCCGGCCCATTCCGACAGCGGTCCACGATTTGCCCCAGCAACCTTTTTGCCTGTCTGAGGGGCAGAGGAACATGAGGACCAGAAGGCAGATGAACATACATGGAGGCCAAAAAACAGTCATTGGTTAGAAAAAGTGATAAGGGCTGTGGATTCTCACTCAATACTCTCGGGGGTTCCGGTCAGAGTACAGGGTCTGTCCATCATCCCTCCACTCTCTGTGGGTGACACGACAAATAACTCAAAGCTAATGCTAAACTCAAGAAAAGAACTTCAAACAAACAAACAGACAAAACCAACATAAATAAGGTGCAGATGCTGGGCTTAAAATAACATTCTGTGTCATTGTTTAATTTCAGTGAAAGTTTACACTCAATAGTTTAATTCAGTCCATGAAACAACAAACCATTCATTTTAAAGAGAGAACTTTTAATCCTAACAGTGATAAACATTTTCTGAAACATATTATTATCTTTAATAATAACAACAATAAAAAAGCGCCATTAGTTATTGTTTCAAAAATCAGAAATAAAACATTATTATAAATCAGTTTTGTAAACAATTCATTATAAACAATCCTAAGTGGAAAACTTTATAAAGTCAGGTTTATCCAGAGTTAAACTTCAGCTTGATGGCAGAAATGAGGAGTCTGGTGAGAACCTACCAGCAGCGATCTGGATCTTACAGCTGGACTCCAGCTGAATTCTGGTTATCTGCTCTCCACCGCGCCCGATGACTGTCAGACCAGAACCAAAGACAAAGTGTGTGTCAGAGTAATTCATCAACAGGTCTTACAATCATTAAAACTGCCCATCACTGGTATAATGAATTCACAGATGCTATAATAACAGCACTGATGCCATGAATTTCTCAGTTTTGATGAGCTTATACATAAAATAATCATGTTTTGTCCCTTACAGGGACACACCAATTGTTTTTTTGCCATCAGGTTGTTTTTGTTATTCGTCCTGTTTGGTCATAACGCCAGAAAACTGAGAAATGCACATGAAAATAAAAGAGATAAAAATGAAATGAAAGTCAGTCTCTGTACTTACTGAATCCAACCATCTTATCAGGCACTTTAAAATCCTCTGTTATTATAGCCCTGAACACAGAGAGAACAGTACAGAGATTAACAGCACACAGACACAAGTCTACAGGAGGTAGAACAATCATAAAGCTGCTCACCTTTGATGTACCATCTGATTGGCCACTTAAACACAGAAGAAACACATTAATACACAACAAAACATTAACAGTCCACAGTATGTCTGCACTGAGACATCTGATGTAATCACAAACAACAAAATAGAAATTAAAACTACAGTCATTAAAAGTGGTAAAAAAAAAACAATATTACAATTAAAAAACGTTCCAATAGATGTGCAAGAAACAGACTGAAAACAATCAAACTAATTACAAATAAAAACTTCCATTTTTTTTCCTTAAAATATTTACAGTAAATGTTGTTATTTTTGCAGTGTTAACAGTAAGTGTTTAGTGTTCAGGCAATGTTCTGATTATTAATGTTAAAATTAATAATCAGAATAAACTATTCTTTTATCATGTATACAGTGCACATGTAGTCAACTAATCTTAATGTTGTTCATTATTACAGAACAAACAACCCTCATCCAATCAGAGCCAAGAGTCCAAATGATCCGTTTAATAAAAACAAGTTAATCTAGCCAATCATTTAAAAGGAAATAAGACTTACCTTCATCCAAGGAGCGTTTGTGGCCTCCATAGCTGTACAGCGAGGCATCGACCACAGGAGACACGCTGTTCAGATGGGACATCTGCTCGCTCCCCATCTTCGTGACATCAGTGAGGAAAATATTAAAAAACGAACTTTAACAAAAAATAATTTACACGCACTCACAGACACACATACGAGCACACACAAACTAATAACATTCAAAGACAGATCTGCACAGAAGCACTTTCTCTATCAGTGCTTAACTGCACTCATGACTACCGAGTGTTCCAGAAAAACAACAAAACTTACACATCCAATTCATGTCATTTTACAACCTATTAGAATAACAACCCACAACACAATGTGACTAATTACAAACAATAAAAGAATCTTTATGAGCATGTCTGCAGGAAAAGACAGACTGACAGAAAGAGACAGACAGAGCGAGAGAGACACAGACAGACAGGCAGAGAGAGAGAGAGAGACAGGCAGAGAGAGAGAAAGAGAGAGAGAGCGAGATAGACAGATCACCACCTCATCCCTGCAGCTAAATCTCTTTCTTGGGAACGTTAGGAAAGAATGCCAGCTATGTGTCTGCGCAGATAAACGAGCTCCCCATGGGAAAGAGTGCAGCCAAACGCAGGAGCAGCTAAAAGCCAGAAGGAAGAATCGGCCTGAACAAGTGGTCACTTGTTGTGGACTCGGGGCGACGCACGTGAAACGGTGGAAACCCCATCAGACAGCTTGCAAGATTGTTTACTGCAAATAAACACACAAGCACTGAAGAATGCAGGTGATTGCTTCCCGTGGATTACCCATGATGCAACAAGCATGGCTGCATGTGCTCGTGTGAGCACCTAGTGAAAACAGGGCAGATAACTGCATGTGAGACAGTCACTGCGTGTCATTATGGGTGGGTAAACAAGACTGTTTAATTTATGACTATGATATTCAGATTTGATAAGCATTCATTCAGAGTTTTTCTGATAATAAACGCACACAGATTTTGTTTCAACAGTTGACTAATCACAGCTTCAGCACTTTAACTACACACCTCCTTAAAGTCTTTTTTTCTAGTTCACAACACTAAACTGCTCAACCACCAATCAACCGTGTCCATCCTGTCTGTGAGTTTAACCTGCTGGATCTTTCTTGTAGCCTCACTTAGAGATTCTGTAACATGATTACCAGCACGTCAGGAGAAAGCAAATAAAGTGAACTACACATGCAGTCCTTTAGGCACAGTCAACCTAAACCAACACTAGCTATAAAATGGGCTTGTGCTTCTGGACTGAAGCCCAGATCTATTTTTTCCCCAGTAGAGCTGATAAAAGCTAAAGGCACAGGCTGTCTGGTGGGCAGTTCAGCAGCAGAAAACAGCTTCAAACAGTGTGTACAAGGCCATGAGCACCAGCAGCCGACAGATAAAGACCAAACACCTGAAGAAATGGAGGCCGGACAGCTGTGCATGTGCTCAACAGCTCTGGACTAAGCGTGGATCAGCGGTCTGTAGTTTTAAACCACAGACACTTAAAACTCTTTTGTCTGTAGAAAAACAGTGTTATTTTCAGCAAAAAACAGCACACACTGGCTAAAGACTGGCCTGGGGTTTCTAATCACAAAGTCAGTCTATTCTAGTCTTTTAACGATAAGTCACAACATTTTTGTGAATTGGGCAAAAAGAAGCTGTGCATGGCAAAGTAAAAAAGAAACCAAGCGCTTATCTGGGTTTTCATAAAGACAATGTACATGTTTATTGCTTCTGTTTTTTTTATGTTATGCAAACATCAGCTGAAATGCTGACATGCATTATGACAGCTGGGTGTTACTGCGTCACAACTCTGAGTGATGTTCACTCATCTCCGTTTCACCTTCACATGGAGCATTTCTGCTTCATTCCTGCATTTGATTGAAAATGTACAATGATGTTCTGCCACTGTACATGTGCAATTAAACTCTTTTAATAGAGAATAAAAGCACTTGAAGGTCATGTCACAGCAGATTAACAGACTGATGTTTTCAGTACTGCAAGTGCTCCTCTGAGCAGCTATATTTAAGGCTTGTTACTGCACCGGCATGACACACTATATGAGGCCCGAAAGAGCTTCTTATAGGAAATGTGTTATATGACATGTTTGCATTACTTCATTTAAATATTTAAACAATGTAACTACTTTAAGTAGATCAGGTGCTCGTTTCAACAAATATACTTTTGCATTACTTTGTGAAATCTACAGTGAAGAGTTTAAATATAAGTAGCAGTACAGAAGAAAACCTACAAACAGAAAATCAAGCTGGAAAACAAACACAGAGTTTAAATGTTTCATCGCGAGCACACGACCAACTCACTGCGCGTTTAACGAAACAACTGCCAGCTAGCGACAAACATCTCCACTGTGTCGTGTGTATTTTAAAGTTGGGAGGGTTTGTGCATGACAACAACAGGTTGCAGTAGTTTGTTGCTTTAGTTTCTGGGCGCAACGCGAGCAAAAAAGTTGTTGTCAGCGTTGACGTAGGCGACGCGCGTCTCTAACGTGTTTAATGGTTGCAGAGTTGTGGCCTTAATCTCAGTGTGAGTGCTGGAGTTTGGAAGCCCCTGCTGCAGCAGCTAACAGGCTACACACACTCTGACTCCAAACACACACTCATTTAAAATGAAAAGCAGGCGAACACGCACTCGTCTGCGCAGACACGCACGCACCTGTCGCGCGCGTTGGAACGGGTCCGCGAATCCGTCCGTTTTCATCCCAGGCTGTGCCACAGAGGCCTGTCCCTGCACCAACTCCGCCATCATCATCATGACACACTTACACACACAAACACACACATGCACATAAACACACAACTCACACGAGCGACCCCGGAACAGGAAACACGTGCGGACGTCACGCGAGACTCGGCGAGATTTCACACACGTGGTTTCTTAGGGCACAGTTCAGTGTGCTGTACTCACACTATTTTGTTTTTTTTATTGAACTGTACAGAACTGCTGTAGATTAAATAATCAGTTGACGATTAAGTTATTAGGGATATTTTAGATACTCATCTAAAAGTGTTTCCTCATCACTAAGTTTCACATATTGCATTAACTTACAAATAAACATTTTTCATTACAACTTCGTCTATAACTTTGTAAAGTATATATATTTATTTACAGCTTTTTATATATATTTAAGTATGCTTATGAAGTTAGATTTACTTCATGTATGAATTTTATTTAAATAAGTACATACTTAGGGTTAGCTTTACCTCGTCTTTAGACATAAAATCAAATTATTAGTTTTACCCCCACCCCTGCATTTAACCCATCCATCCATCCATCCATCCAGTGTCTGTTTTTCTCAGAGGCATCTCAGTTGTTTCCTGATGGCATTGGAAATCGAATCAGTGATCTTTTGAGTGTTTTATTAACACATCCTGAAATCTTTGTTAAATGAAATTTTATAAATGACCAATATATACATGAATCAAGAAAAAGACTACAGATAATGATGTGTAGTTCCTGTAGCTCAACTAGTAGACCACTGTGTTATCAGCACAAAGGTTATAGGTTTGATTTCCAGAGGCACAAAACTGATGAACAATGCACTGTAAGACCTCTACAGGTGCATTGCATTGTGGGATACAGTGCTTCATGATGCCATAGAAGAACCATTTTGGGTTGTGTGGTTCCATAAAGAACCACACTAAATTAAATTATAAGAAAGTAAAAAATAAATGGTTCTCCAAAAACACTTTGACTGAATGAGTCTTTGGGAAACCAACAATGGTGTTTCTATGGCATTGCTGTGAAGAACCTTTTGAGAACCTTTATTTTTGGAAGCTACACATACATGCTGTACACTGCAGAACTAGTGATGGTGGTTCAGTATGTCTGCTGGTTATTGACAGTCAACATTCCTTCAGCTTGAGCAGCTAATTCAACAGTAGCAGCAGAGGAACTGTAAAATTGTGGTGAGTGCGAGCCGTCATGGGGCAATTTGCCTCACATATGCATGCAGCTGTAAATAAGGAGCTGGTGTGGTAATTAGAGGCTCAATCGAGCTGCCTGCAGAGTAATTGAGCAGTTGAGACGGGGTTCTGCTCACTATTAAAGAACAAACACATCTCTTGTGGTTATTACAAACAGCGAGGGGATCCCGGTTCCATCTCCTTGCCCACCCCACACTCGCAACACCACTGAAGAACGTCCAGTGATTCTACAGGAAATGCAAGAGCTGCAGAAAGAAGCTTTGGCAACATGAAAGGAGAGAGTGCAACAATAAACAACTAACTCTAGGATGAGCAAATCTCTTCTGGAATCATAGATGAAATAAAAGTGACATATTTGTCAAATATAGTAATCCATACTCAAAATGTGACCTCTGCATTTAACCCATCACTGGTGAGGAGTGAACACACTCTGCAAGTCATTAACAAATGAGCACACACACCCAGAACTGTGAGCAATAGAGTGGAAACCTGGGGAGCAACTGGGGGTTGGGTGCCCTGCTCAGGGACACTTCAGTTGCTACCTGCCGGCACTGAAATCGGACCAGCAACCTTCTGATTAACACTTATTATTCTCAGTTTGCCTGCCGTTTCTATTTCTGGATGTTTATCCCAGTGTAGCTACAGATCACACCAGCTCCAGTATGGATCCAGCATTTTAAGATGACTTCAGATCACCCAACACTGTGTAGAGAAGACAACGGCCTCTGCAAGGACGGGGGATTGCCATTTCTGCTTCAGTACAATACATTAGCCAATTTGCACAATCTGTGCAATTTTTCAACCATGTTCAATTTTCATTTTTCTGTAAAGCAGCTTTGAAACAATATGTAGTGTGAAAAGCGCTATAAAAATAAATGTGAAAAGTAAAGGTGTCATATCGTGCGTGTCCATAATCTGTGCAATTAAATAGATTAAAAGATAAACAGACGTTGTTTGTGTATTTCTGCATGTTTTTAATCTGGTTATGGTTAAGATCAGCAGGATGAGATCAGAGTTTCTTCTGCAGGCGGTTGTGTTCTCTAAGCCTAAAACACATGAAATGACAGAAGTACAAACATTAAATTAAATACTTAAAGATGAATCATGTTCGTTTGGAGTGGAGCAGTTTTACTAACCTGACAGCGTTGATCTTGATAAATCCAGAAGCATCACATGGGTTGTAGTCACCCTGTACATCCATACTGTGAGAACAAAAGTCATTTGTCTTTGAAACTTTGAAACACATTTCATTTATTACGCACAACAACATAAAGAAATAATAATAACTAATAGGACAACTAATAGGAAACAGAATGACAAATGTCATTATCTGTCAGTTACACGTGTAATATATAAATGTGTGTTGGTAAATGACAAATACCATCATCTTATAGTATAAACATTTATTTATATAATTTACTGTTATGTAAATTGAAATGTCTTTTAAAGGACAAATAGTTAAAAACCGTTTGTATTGTACAAATGCAGTTCTAATCTTCTACATAAACCTGTGCTACAGCAGTTTTAATTGCACACAGAGAACAATTCATAACACAATTTGATCTTGTTATGGCTGTTGATAAAGACAGTGACTCCGGATAGTGTTTCCTCACTGTGCATATGACAATAAACGCTTTGCATCTTGAATCTTTAAACCTTTTCTAACTGCATTGCATTTTTACCTTTATTTTTTTTATCTTATTGTTTGCACTACTTTTCATTGTATAAAGGTTAGGTTAGGGTTAGAGAACAGAGAGAGAGAGAGAGAGATACTTTGCCATGATACTAATACTTTGCTTTGATACTAATGATATGATACCATGCCATGATACTAATACTTTGATACTAATACTTTGCCATGTTTTGGACTAGGGTTAGGGTTGGAGAGAGACAGACCTGACCAGCTCTTCGTTATAGAGAGATTTCAGTGACTCTCGGCCAAGGATGTAGACCTGTCCTTTAAACACAGAGAGCTGCACACAGCCTTCTATATTTTCCTGTGACTTCTCAACACAGTAACGGACAAACTCCCCCTCCGGGCTGAACCAGAACCCTGTAAGAATACTGATGGTTAGGGATGGGAACATTCTTTTATTAGTGTTAAACATGTTTGTTCTGCACCAGTAAAGGAAACATCAGATCACACAGTCTGTTGAGATGTGCTGTTTACTTTTACTAGTTTTCTAGTGATTAGACTTTATCTTCCCTAGACTTACACTAAAGGACAAATGTGAGACATATCAAATCAGCAGAAAATCACATTAGTAACCACACAGCAATAACCTAAAAAACACCTACAACAGCCAAGCAACCACCTTTCTGTTTTTCTTCAAAACTGTTACTTCTTAAGTTTGACTGTGTGATTTCTATTTATTGAAAAATATTAAAACTTACTGAGAGTCTTCAGTTTAAAAGCTGCTGATAGTTATTTATGATAAGTTATTTATTGTTAAACACACACACGTTGACATATGTGGTTTATGAGGACATTCCATAGACGTTATTGTTTTTACACCTTACAAAAAAAACATTTAGTATGTACTTGTTAAGTAATGTTATGTTAAACATTTAACATTTACTAACCCAAATCCTATTATGACAGAAGAGCAAACAGCAGCCTGCTGCTCTTCACAGACAGATTTAAACACCTGAGACAGAAACACGAGACAAACACATTGAGAGAAAGACACGCAGACACAGAGAGATACACAGAGATACGGAGAAGGGGAAAGAGACACACACAGACACAGAGAAAAAAGTGAAATAGAAAAGATTTGGTGATATAATGAAGGTCATGCTGTTTTATTTTCAGGCTATTAACTAATCAAAATCACAGCATTTGCTTCATGCTGCACAACTCTTCACTATGTGAAAACTCATTCATATGCATTCATCATGTTGTCTTTATATTGTTGCTGCTGCTTCTTCAGCCCATACCATTATAAATCAGCTCAGAGAACTTGATGCCCAGGCTCTGCTTGATCTTCCGGACCTCTCTGTCCATCGTGAAGGTCTCAATGTCCAGATGAGCATGATGCAGGATGGTTCTTCCAGGGGTCTCATAGATACCTGCAAAAACATAGCTTAAACTTTACACCACTGCAACACAGTAAAAAGTGTAAAATGGATCACTTCCTGCTAGCTGAACACAAAAAAAACATGTGAGGGGTGATGGAGAACTGGACCTCTGTGACTGCAGGTCTGCAGTATAAACCAATAAATCAGACTCATCACTCTGTAGACAGACACACTGACAAACTGCCACAACAGGAATCACTGTCTGTCAGAATGACTGTAATTTACAGCCTGTGTGTGTGTGTGTGTGTGTGTGTGAGAAAGAGCGAGTATAAATGTGTGGGAAAGAGTGTGTGTGTTTGAGAGAGCGAGAAAGACAGAATGTGTGTGTTTGTGTGTGAGAAAGAGCGAGTATAAATGTGTGGGAAAGAGTGTGTGTGTTTGAGAGAGCGAGAAAGACAGAATGTGTGTGTTTGTGTGTAAGAAAGAGTAAGTGTACGTGTGTCTGAGAAAGAGTGTGTGTGTGTGAAATCCTGTCTGCTTATGCAGATACGTGGGGGGGGGGGCAACTGTCACCACTCAGAGCAAAGAGAAAACAGGGTCCTGATCTGAGCAGGGAACCATTGAGAGATTTATTTAAAGCATCCTGCATGCTTGGAACTGAGAAAATTAATTTGAAACGGTGACATGAGCACTAGGTTGAAATAGGGCGGTCTGCTTCTGTCTGAACATGTTAAAGATAAAGGGAGGAACAAATGGATAAACCAAAACATGTTGAATTATAACATGGTATTATACAGTTGGAGATGATGATCATGAATTAAACTGCTGTGAAATGGTGTGTATATATAAATAATGACTGCCCCTCCCACTGCCCTTACTCTCCAGCCCCGTCTGCCATTGGTCAAATAAACAGATAGTCCCACCCCACAGTAAACTGTAACACATCATCAGGGCCAAACGATATGGATATTTACAATGCTAATGAATATCTTGGTATGGTACAGTAATTTCAATCTCTTACCTCTTGACTTCATTCCAATGAAACGATTCTCCACAATGTCGATCCTCCCCACACCATGTTTAGCACTGACACAAGACAACAAATTACTGACTGATAAACACACACATTACAAACATTTAGACTGAAATAAAGTTAGGATCATAGGAAACATTTCAGGTAAGTAATCCTAAACTTGATCAGCCTTATTAACACAGTGATAAACATCACGAATGCCACCAGGTTCTGCTTACCCAATCTCATTCAGGTAGATAAAGATCTCCAGCGAGGTGTGTTTAGATGTTCCATCTTTAACATGTGTCACTCTGATCGGCACGCCTGAGGGGTTGAACATTTTAGCAGCAATACTTCAAAAACAAACTTTTAAACTCACTTAATATGTTTAAATGTTAATGGAAATTAAACTTTTAGATCTTGGCATAATTATAAAACTACACTTTTGCAATATTAAAGTGAGAAAAACAAATTATTACCTGAAACATGAAATAAGAGTATGTTAGATATAAAACATACATAACCTCTATATTTACCTCCAAAACATGGCTAAACATGTCTATAATATGAAGATATATAGACAGACAGAGATGTGAGAAGTGCCAATAAATAAATCTGTGCCAAGAGTCGACTTATTCAGAGTGTGAAAAGCACAGTGAGGAGGTCAGAGGTGAAGGAGGTGAGAGGGAGTTGGGGGGGGATGTTAGAAGACTTTGAAAGGGAAAGAAAAACCTCAGATGGGGGTCTTTATCCAGACAGAGGTCTCATGCTCACAGCTGCCAATCACTGCACACACATCCGGTTCCTGCTCGCCCTTTCATAGCTGTAAATGTATAGCAATGATGATCAAAACAAATATGACTTAAGTCAAATTAGATTTGTGCGAGAAACAGAGAAGAAGTTTCTCCACACATCTGCTCTCAAATCAGGTGCTTTGAATGGACACCAATGACATCAAACCTCATTGGTTCTTACGTGTCTTATGACCTACAATCACATCACTGACATCCAACCTGACACGTGTTCCAGGTTTATGTTTGATTTGATACTGTGTGAGCTGTGAGGAGCAATCTTTCAATCCTGCACCTGGAGACCAGCAGAGAACATCTCCATCCAGACTCTTCTGGAATGGAATTAACACATCTCTTCACACAGGTATTTTCCCCATTACATTTAAACAGGCTAGGGTAACCCCTACCTAACCTAGATCCAACCTAACCTAGATCCAACACTACTTGAAAGCTACAGACCGGTATCTCTGCTTCCTTTCATGGCCAAGATTCTAGAAAAGGTCGTGTTCAGTCAACTCTCTGCCTTTCTCTCCCAGAACAACCTCCTGGATAACAACCAATCTGGCTTCAAGAAAGATCATTCGACCAAGACTGCACTGCTCTCGGTTGTTGAAGACCTCAGACTGGCTGAAGCAGACTCCAAATCGTCAGTTCTTATTCTGCTGGATTTGTCAGCCGCTTTTGATACTGTAAACCACCAGATCCTGCTGACTACGCTTAAATCACTAGGCATTACAGGTACTGCACTACGGTGGTTCAGATCTTACCTCTCTGACAAGTCTTTCAGGGTGTCTTGGAGGGGAGAGGTCTCCAATCTGCAACATCTAGACACTGGAGTGCCCCAGGGCTCAGTTCTTGGAAAACTTCTCTTCTCCATCTACATTGCGTCTCTAGGATTTGTCATTCAGAAACATGGCTTTTCCTATCATTGCTATGCTGATGACACCCAGCTCTACCTCTTCTTCCACCCTGATGATCCAGTGGTACCGACTTGCATCTCAGCCTGCCTGACGGACATATCGTGTTGGATGAAGGACCATCACCTTTAATTCAACATTGCTAAAACGGAAATGCTTACGATTTCACTCAACCCATCTCTTCTTTACAACTTCTCAATTCAGATTAACGGGTCATCCATCACTCCATCCAAGACGGTCAAAAAGCCTTGGAGTAATTATTGACGATTAACTGAGCTTCTCTGACAACATCTCTAGAACCGCTCGTTCCTGCAGATTCGCCCTCTACAACATCAGGAAGGTCAGACCCTTCCTATCAGATCATGCAGCACAACTCCTTGTTCAAGCTCTTGTTCTCTCTAGACTGGACTACTGCAATGCTCTCCTCACATGGCTTCCGGCTTGTACTATCAAGCCCCTGCAGCTGATTAAGAATGCAGTGGTCTTTAATGACCCTAAAAGAGCACACGTCACTCCGCTGTTTATCCAGTTGCACTGGCTGCCAGTAGCTGCTGGCATCAGATTGAAGGCTCTGATGTTCGCATTCAAGGTGACTACTGGATCCGCACCTCCTTACCTGCTCTTACTTCTTCGCACTTATATGCCCACCAGAAACTTGCGTTCAGCTAATGAACGTCGCCTTGTGGTTCTATCCCAAAGAGGGAAGAAATCACTTTCCTGGACTCTTACTTTCATTCTGCCCGGTTGGTGGAATGAACTCCATAACTCCATCAGTATGGCTGAGTCATTAGCTGTTTTTAAGAAATGACTAAAAACTCAACTATTTCGTCTTCACTTCCTTGACTAATTAACTAACACACCGCTACTTCTACTTCTTTTATTTAAAAAAAATCGCCTTTGTTGCCTTTTTATACTGTGTTGAAATACCTGAGACCACTTATTCATTGTTGCCTCTTATTGTTGAAATTGCTTCCTTGTCGCTTTGGATAAAAGCGTCAGTTAAATGACTAAATGTAATGTTGGTTCAGGAGCTGGACTGGCTGGTGTGGGTCACATTTACAGCATGATGGTCATTGTTGGCGCTGTGTGAAGATTTTTCAGAAAATGGCTATTTGTGTTCTATGGAAAAACTACATTAAAACTACAACAAATTCCTTGTTTGTGTAAGCTGTTCCTCTGAAAAATATTTTTTTTTTGTGAAACCTCCATTTCCATATCCAAAGGCCCGGAGCCACAGGGCACCCACAAGAGCAGGGGCCCTTACCCACCAAACAAATATTCTGAGCCCTTTAAATAGTTCGATATTAGGCTGCATTTACACTGGCACAAAAAAATCCAATTTTTTACTAACATCTGACACGAAATTTGTTGCACGCGTTAACACAAAAATCTGCACAAGACCTGATTTTTCCGTATCTGATCTGAGCCACTTTCAAATTTGGTTTTAAATCAAATACATATCTGATATCCAGACATCCGAGTCTAAACACTTGATTCAAAACATCTGATTCATCTTGGCTTGAACATCAGCATTTCACACATGTGAAAGGATATATAAGGATATATGGAGTTGTCGTGTCACAGACGTAAATAATATTCTTTATTTTAATCAATAAGAAAGTTCAGTAAAAGAAAGAAAAGAGAGGAAAAGAATAAAAAGGTTAGGGGTCTTTACAGGACAGGGTGCAGATGGGGGTTCCTATTGTGAGAAGCAGTAAAGCAGAAGAAGAATAAAAACACATTTAACCATATCCTGGTTAGACACTTAACCCTAATGCATAAAGAAAGGTTAGACTTACTTATACTAGAGAAACTGAGTGTTTGTGATGCTGCAGGTGATGTGATGTCATGCAACACATCAGTGTGTGTTTGAGGAAACATTTCCATATTTAGTTATACAGCAGCAGTGTCCAAATTTTTCCCCCAGTTTATACTTGATCTCTCTCAGTCTCTCTTCCTCATATATACATGCACACACAGACACACACCTTTCCTGAACTCAATCTCCAGTATGTCTGCTTCATCATGCGAATCTTCTGGGTTCTTGGTCATCTGGTAGAGATCTGGAGGTGCATGATTCTGGAAAACATCACAAAAAACAGTTTTAATTTAATGTCAGTTTGAGAGAGAGATACTCTAACTGAGTCAAAGATAACACATATTGATTTATTTGTGTAAGCAGAAGGTTAAAAAATGATGCAGGACAGAAATAAACTTCTGCTTGGTGAAGCCAGTCAGTCTGCCCCTCCCGCCAAGCGTGTGTGTTTGAAAGAGGTGGGGAGGTCCATCAGATGTTGGTTCCCCTGCCAACTAAATATTACAGCTAGATGAAAGTTTTTGTATACTTTAAAGTTTTATTTACACTTTTTTAACACTTTTTTTTATTTCTTTTTTTTATTTTTTACTTCTACCAAGAAATTACTATTGCATTTTTTAAAAAATTCCATTGATTATCACTAAAGCGCTCTCTGTTTATATTTGAAATATAATTTTGTTACACTGCCAATACAGCATGTTGAAACCGTCTCTGGGGGTACTTTGTGAACAAAAGCTTGCCTGCGAAGTCATTGCCACAGAAAATGATGCCACTTTTTGGGTGTCACACATTTATAGGATGTTTATTGATTACAAAGGGTGGGAAAAACTTTATGCAGTATAAGCGAAATACAATAATTTTGGTAATTTAAGAAAAAGATTTTCCTTAATGAAGTCAGATATTAATTTTACCTATAAATTATGTTTTTTTGATGATGTTTTAGGATTTTAATTGTTAGTTATAATTGAGCAGTTTGAGATCTCTGTAGTAACACAGGCCAAAAATAAAGGTGATTTCTGTCTGAACCTTCAAATTTGTGCATTTCAGAATCACCAGTGAAGTAAAAACTACTAACCCTTTCTCCTCTCTCCCTACAGGTTATCGCCTTTATCAAGCAATGAAATGTTGGAATCTAAAAATCTAAAGTGTAACTGCACACGCAAATGTTTTATTGCCTCCTTATGATTTTCCCTTGATTGTTTTTCTCAACCTTGTAAGTCACTTTGGATAAAAGCGTCTGCCAAATGCCTAAATGTAAATGTACTGTATCATGTACTACAGATAAATGCCGACTCCATCTGTAATATTTAAGAAGGATTATCATTAAACACCTGATCCAACCTGAGCAACTTCTAAAATACATCTGCAAAAGATACAAGACTTTGACACATTTCAGCCCGAAGGCCAGATGTGGGTGACAGAGGTTCATGCAAGGCCACTTACCTTTGGATTCTCCAAAATTCCAGACTCATAGCTGTTGACAACAAAACAGATTTCACACTTGAGTCTTATGTGCAATAACAGCCAAAAAATTACAGACAAGCAAACATGCAAGTGTAACAGGTGTATGAGAAGTGTAACAGGTGTATAAGAAGTGTAACAGGTGTATGAGAAGTGTACGGCCTGTATGAGAAGTGTAAAAGCAGTATGAAAAGTGTATGAGAAGTGTAACGGCTGTATGAGAAGTGTAACAGGTGTATGAGAAGTGTAACAGCTGTATGAGAAGTGTAACAG